>SNQN01000370.1:95084-132946 GCA_008642245.1 Bassia scoparia | reverse complement strand
CTATTAGTTTCTATCTATATTGTTGTGATATTGTGTAATTGTTTTTGTTATTTTTTTCGTGTAAAATCTGTTATTTCTATGTTGAGTAGTTCGCTGTTGTTTTAGATAATGTTATAATGCAGTTTAATATGTTATTTTGTAGTTTTATGTGAGTATATTATGTTTTATGTTGTTTTGTTAGTTTTGTAATAATACGGTTTTTTTAAATAATATAATAATGTATTTGTGCATGCTTTTTGTATGTCTAGATTAAACTTTTATTTTTTTTTTTTCCGGTTTTTCGTAATATTAGTTTTTTTTAGGTAGCTTTTTTTAATATTATTGTTGTGTTTGATAATTATGTATTTTCAAATAAATATTATGTATCAGAAACTTGTATTTTTAGGTTTTCGTACTTTAGGTCCTGTTATGTATCGTTTTTTATATTATGTTTTATAGTTGTATTAATGTATATTCAGATAATATTATGTATTGTGTGTTTATTATTATTTGATATTATCTAAGGTTTCTCATGTAATTGTGTTGTATATAGTCTTTTTTAATATGACAAAATGTTTTTTGTCCTGTCTTGTTGTGTCTGTCAAATCTGCATTGTTAGGTTTTCTCTAGTTTAGGTGTTTATGTATCTTTGTGTTTATTATGTTCTATAGTTGATATTATGTGTGTTCAGATATAATTATTATCTTGTTTAGTATTATTATTATTTGATATTATTTAGGTTTCTCATGTAGTTGTTGTTATAATAGTCGTTTTTAAAATGACAAAATTGTATTTGTGCGTGTCTTGTGTGTCTGTTCAATCTGTATTTATAGGTCTTCTTAGTCTAGGTCTCGTTATATATCTTTCCTCTTGATATATGTTGTTATAGTTGATATTATGTATTTGTTTTATATAATTTTAGTTTTCATGATTTAAAATTCTTCATCGTTTAACTTATATATATATTATTTAATATTATATATTAACTTTAATATATGTGTTAACTGAAATATCTGTATCTTGAATTTACAGAGAAAATATCAAAGTAAATATGTCTATCTCGACGAATGAATTCTCCAGCACATTTTGAAGTATAAAGTTTTAATGTAGTTTTAATAATATGTATATGCATAAATGTTACATTTTTATGCCTTATGTTCGTTAGTTATATTATGTATTTTATAATTATATCTGCTTCATATTATGTAGTTTTGAATAATAATATGATCTTCTTATAATTATATTATTATACTCTATTATTTTATGTCTTTTGTAATGATCAACTACTTTTTCATGATGAAGCTTTTTTGTTTACATGGTTATTACGGTATATACAGCCCAGCTTTACGATTGTCTTGATAAATATTAGTCTTCACAATCTTTGATGATGATACGAAGATAGTTCTCGATGATGACCCATGAACGAAGAAGTATTCGTTAAATCATAATACATCTACGACTGCAATGATATTTTTCCAATTTCTTATTATAAAATTCTTAGATATTTATGTTTATAATTTTTTCACATGAAAGAAAAATGCATTGGTGTTCATTAAGTGAATATGCGTAAAAAAATAGTTAAACACCATCTATGAGACCAATTGCTTCAAAGAGTGTCAATTCAATATTGGATTTCTATGGGTATTCACATCGTTTGTCACGGACACTCCAAATCCACTTTCCCCTGCATAATACAACTGCTAGCCTCTAGAATCACCAATGAATTACGTGCTGTGGTGATATAACAAGGGTGATGGATTATATGGTTTCGTCGTCACTGCTCTGGAGTTGAAGATGAATAATGTATAAAAACACCTTTTGCATGTCGTGGTCCAAGACAATGTTTAATGGCAGTGCTTCTGTATTTTCGTATATCTGAACGAAGTCAGTTCATACTAAGTCGATTGATGTGTGTATGACCTTTTATGTCCCAAGTCGCTGACGTCGATGGTGTTTCAGTTTCAAGGGCCAACGAAAGAAGTCCACATATACAATTTAAAAGCACAACTGTAGCCACTTCATATGTATAATGACACAGAAGATGAAGTACTTATTCCACTGACTGCAGTTGATAGGAATAAAGAAGAATAATTTAGGAAAAAGGATATGTCAAGATGTTCAAGAATGTGTGATATGTTCTCATCTTTCTTGCATTCAAACAGCAGAGTCTTACCTTATTTAGTGGTGTTGCTCGAGGACAATGACAAACATACACAAGAGTAGTATTGTACAAGTTGTGATTAGAGGTAAGGTATGCCACTATCAAATCATCATGAACTTTGATAAAAAAAGGGGTAATCTCATGTCATCTCGTAGGTATTGTTATTATGTAATGCTTATATTTTCACTCCATTTCACAGAATGGGTGAAAGATCTCATACGTTCTTATCTATCTTCCCGTCTGGGACAAAACGACGATACTAGAACAACGGGTTATAGCTGAACTAGGGGAATATTTGGTCCATGTAATTGATAATTTTTTCCTATTATGTATGTCAATTTGA
Source organism: Bassia scoparia (assembly GCA_008642245.1). Taxonomy (NCBI): domain Eukaryota; kingdom Viridiplantae; phylum Streptophyta; class Magnoliopsida; order Caryophyllales; family Amaranthaceae; genus Bassia; species Bassia scoparia. Next base: position 130,463 of record SNQN01000370.1, on the reverse strand, counting down.
AGAACGCCAGTAGGAAAAAGTCTCAGACCAATATACAGCTAGTCTAAATCTGACTGCTATCTCCCATTCGTAAATGCTGCTGCTGCTCCCACTTCTTCTAAACCAACAGAATTTTTCCAATATGAAGAATGCTGACTAAAGATGTGAAAAAAGAATGAAGAAAAAGATAAGCTGAGTCTGACTTTCCGTGTAAGGACATAACTGAATGAACAAATTGCTAAATCTTTGTGAGTCAATTCATGACTGTACAAATATGGTGATAAATATTATGTGATATAAAATGATTTATGTCGTGTGATAATATTATATAGTAGTAAATAATATTAATATGAGTAAAATATTAGAGTAGATAATATAATAGCATGAAATAAGATACAAGTTTATATATTCCTAATTACATTAGTTGGATATGATGTTTGAAATCACAAATGACATATTAATCATTTTTCTCTGATTAATATTATGAAATTAAGTTGCTTATTAGTATATTAATGAATATTCATATTTTCTTAGAATATAATAGGTAGTTAACTTGTTGAAACACCTTACATTTTCAAAACTTTAGGAATATATTACCCACTATTTTTTATTAAAAATAACTAACGCCATGTTTTACAAAACCATTGTAAACACTACCCAAAGTTTTTTTCAGGCAAATGAAAAACTATTCCGGGCGTACCACGAGACTCGTTTGTGGTCTCACATCTACCCCATCTCTTCCTTTCTTTCCTCTCTCTTCCTCCTCTCCTCCATGGCTCAGCACCAACGAGGTGACCCACCTCCCAAATCAAGCCCCAACCGAATCCACCACCATTACTGCCAACCACCTCCATTACTTCTTCGACTGATTCAAGATTACCTCCACCATCAGGCCTGACGCCACCTCCAACACAGCCCAACCGCTTCACGTCTCTACTTGTCCACCCCAGCCAACCACCCCACATTACTCCATGCTCCATCTACCCCACCACCCACCCACCTTCATTACCCCACTCCTATAGCCCTCACCCCTCAATTGCAGCAACAAAATCTCCACCCAACTATTAAAATCATTCATATGACCATTACAAGCATCAAAAACAACTTGAAGAAACCCCTTATTTGTCCAACAAATAGAAACCACAATTTCAGGGAAACCCCAAAATCATAATAAGTTAGTAAAGGCAAGATCAAAATCAACAAACCCCATGAGACCAGACACACCGGACTCCAGGGCTCGTCGTTGACCCATCACCAACCGCATAGCTCGATTTCGCGTTCTGCTCACTCCCTTGCTCTTTCTCCTTCTCGTCCGCTCGCTCCTACTGGACTGTTTCGCCGTGTCGCTCTCCGCCGTCCTTTCGTCTGCTGCTCGGTCTGATAATTGCTCTCAATGCCTCTAATTTTTTTCGCTGGCGTACCAGATTGCAGTAACTCCCTACTCCTCTTCAAACCATTAAAGGTCAAAAACAATAATAATTTCCCAATTAATTCTGTAACACGGTCTGCTATTGCCACGGCTTGCAAGTATTGACTAAAAGAGAATTTGTGCGAAACTGAGAAGTTATTCTAGGACCTGTTTGGATTGAGGTTCTTGCTTATGACAGCTCAATTTTAATAAAGGAAGAAACCGCCTCAAGCCATGATGAAAGAAAGGTGGAAAATGCAACGAGGAGAAAATTTTCCTTGGGCTATTTGAAGAATGTGCACTGCGCTTATATTAAGTATTAGATTATTATTATTATTATTACTGTATTTTGAAGGATATTATATACGAGTTTTATATATTAGTATGTACTTTTGAAGAAATTATTATTTTGAGGGAATATTATGCTAGCTTTTGAATTAATGAGGTATCGATTACGTAGATCTCGTCAGTCCCATCCACCGACCTTTTACATTGGGTCAAATACGTCTACTCGGATCTAGTAACGGTTTGTTAATATAAAATGAAAATATTCTTAGTTTCTTTAGTAATTTAAGTTTTTGGTTGTTGATTATGTATTATAAATCTTCTAATTATGTACTTATGGATAGTTATAAGTGCTTTACTAAACGTGAAATCACTATATGGTATTAGAATTACATTAATGTAAAATACAGTACTATATTGCTACTTAATAATACATATATAGAATCATACACACGAATCATGAATCATAAAGTACATTATAATACATCGTAACCTTAATTACTCCCTCTGTTAAGGATATTATTAACATCGTATTATGAGGTGTTAAAAATGGCATATTATTAGGGTTTTTCCCATGTTAGGGTTTATTCATTTTAATTATAAACTAATTAATATGTACTTTTAAATAATATTATGTATTATTAGTACCTGGATCTGAATTATACATTTATGATTTAATTATTCTTTATTTTATAAATAATATTATGTTGTCATAATGTTATTTACTTACAAAATAATGTTATTTATTCTATCTTCGGTGATTATAATTATATTTGTATTTAGAAATATATTTCATTTCATACTATGTATTTTATAACTGGATATTGTTAAAGTTTTTTATTATAATTTCTTTATAGTTAATATGATACTTTTAGATTATATTATGATATTTCCTCTATACACATATTCATAATAAATATGATATAATAACAATTGAAAAGTAATATGCGGACTTGTCCAGTCCGTGGACCGAACCCGCAGGGGGCTTGCTTGGCCAACATCAGATGTGTGTTGTGTGATGCACGTTGAGTCACAGCAAACCCTCGCACGTGAGTGCGTTGGGGAGTGTGCTCTCCGAGTAGTAGGGGATCGCCCCCGGGTGCCTATTAAGGTTATCACGGACGCCGAAACGTTGGTGCCAAAAATATGCCCCAGCGTGTCCGATTCCAGTAACAGTTCCGTAGGCGGTTCTTGGGGAGCATGGGTACGGATTTGAATCTTTGACCCAATCCGCCCCGCAATGTAGCGCCTCTACCGCTGTCTCATTGTAATTCATCTAAACACGATTATTGATGCACGACAACTTACATATCACACGACCTTTAGCGGTACTAGTCTAAATAGTTACTAACAACCAGTGGTTTTTCTATTTTTCACCAAACAACTACCTGGCCTAGAAATTGTGATCATTGATATTAGTCAAATTAAAAAGGTGCCTTAAAAGCCGGTTGTCCCATGCATAATACTGATTTTAGTGAATCACATAATTTCGTTCTTATTAAACGATCCTGCGACTAAATTGCCAAATTACAAACATATCCTATACAAAAAAATCATGAAAATCACCAATATAATTTATTTGAAAAATCCTAAAACCAAATAGAAAATTCTAGGAAATAAAAGAAAATACTTTTTGCCTCTTATTTGACCATCGTCACATGATTATGAGCTTGACTTCACATATTTCGAGCTTTTCAGGAGTTCAAATGCGTCTTCTAGAAACAAATCGATCACGAAACYTGATATGTTTCATCATCGGTTACTCATTTGGGGAGACACATTTAGGTGTCTACAGTACTCTATATGCTATTAGAAATGGTAAAACTTATTAATGGGTTTATTTAAAAATACAAAATTAAATGCACTAAAACAGGTGTTCTTTTTGAACTATTGGTGTTTTGGAACCAAACTCCTTGTGCCTTTYCTTACCTTTTTTTTTMATGGTTTCTTGTATGAGTCAMAAGATCCTTTTGATCTCTTATTATCTTTTCCTTTTGTGACAGCTCTGTCTGGGTCTAAAACAGATACCCTATCTGTTTGTGTTTGACTTCTCTCCAACATTGTTTCATCAATTGATTGTTGTCCTAATTCTTTTAATTTGCTTGTTCTTCAGCAGCTTTCCTTTCTACTTCCTTTATAGCTTCTTCAACCTTGATTTGCGACTCTTTGTAAGAATCTTCTATTATTTTTCTTGCTTCTTCAATAGTATGGCTCTTCAAAATTAGGTTGTAGTACRTGTATTAAAGATAATACATAATATCAGATTTAAAATACATAATATCAGATTTAAAATACATAATATCATATAAATATACAATATATAATAATTTATTACCTTCTTATCATATGTAATCTCCATGATGTGAAATCATTAAGTATTCCAGAAGCCCTCATTTTATTATCAGATTTCTCCCAAATGTCCCTTTTTGCAAATCTAGACCATCTTTGTGATATATACCTTTCTGGTATTTCAAGAATTGAATGCAAGTGTAAGACTCTAATTGAATGGAAGCATAACCAGCCTGATTCTTCAAAGTTCTTGCATCCGCAGATTAYAATCTTTTCTYGAAAATTGAATTCAACTAATTGAGAAGAACCAGAGATACCATTGATGAACACTCTGTATGTCAATTTTGTCTCATCTCTACTATGCAACTCAATATTACTAGCCATAGCATATTTAAACTCTTGCTCAAAATCTCTGAAAAGAGTATGTYTATATATATTCGKTGCATGTTTAAGTAGTGAACTCATGCAAAGATCAGACTTTGGTATCCCTCTCGTGCAGTCGAAATCATCTCTTTCTTCTAGTCTTCTCCAACTATTGATTGTAGCTTGGAAAATTGCATAGAAATCYGTCAGACTTGTTGTTTTGTTAGCCTTGAATCCCACTGCATGATTAGTACTCTCGCTCCTTTGTGACGAAAGGATTCCAGCAGAGAAGAAATCTTTGTTAAAGGCAGTGCACCACTTTTCTCTTATGTTARATAATCTCTTGAACCAATCATCATCTTCTAACTTATATTTGTGTAACATAAAACTCCAATTTTCTTCAAATTCTTCCTTTGTTATGTACCCACTCAAACATTTGTAAAAAATATTCTTGAAATCTTTATCTGATTTGAGCATTCCTATTCTTGCATTTGCATTTTGAGCTAAATGCCATAAACAAAATCTGTGTCTTGCAGTGGGAAAAACCTGTGACATAGAATAATATTATATGTTATTGTGTAGTTATGTAGAATATTATATATTTATAATTCAATATTATATAACTTTACTGTATATTATGTACTTTAAGATTACCTTTCTAATTCCAGCAGCAATTGCAGCATCTTGATCACTAAAGATAGTAATTGGATTTTTTCATCTCATTGACTTCTTGAATGTCTCAAAGACCCATTCGAATGATTCCTTGGTTTCGTCTCCTAAAACGCGCATGCAAACATACTATTCTTCCAATGATTGTTGATTCCAACAAATGGAGCACAAATGAGATTGTATWTGTTAGTTCTYTATGTAGTATCAAACACCAAAACATCACCAAAGATGWTATAATCATCAAGCATCATAGAATCCCTCCAAAATAAGCATGAGACCTTTCCTTCATTCAATCTCACTCTAAAAAAGAAGTTCTCTTCCTCTTGCATTTTATCATATAATTTATCTACAACATTCTGTGAGTCTTTTCCTTCAACAGGCTTCATTTTAAGCTTATAATAGCAGTTAAAGTGGTCTTTTAGTGAGTGTCCAACAGCTTCCTCACCACCAGCTTCAGAAACCATGTAGTTATAAGAATCTATTGGTCTTAAACCACATTCCTGCATTGCCTGAATTGTATTNATGTTCTGTTTAGGTTATATTATGTATTTTTGAATAATATTATTATCTTTCATATTATGTAGTTTTGAATAATAATATGATCTTTTATATTATATTATTTATACTCTGATTATGTTATGTCTTTTGTAATGATCTTAAATACTGTTTTATGATGAAGTCTTTTTTTGTTTACATGTTATAGGTAGTGAACATCAGCTTGTACGATCTGCTGAAAATATTAGGTCTTCACAATCTGATGATGAATACGAAGATAGTTCTGATGATGACCCAGAGTACGAAGAAGGTATTCGTAAGATCATAATATAAGCTGAATGATATTTTTCAATTTCTTATTATAAATTCTTGATATTATTTTTATAATTTTTTTCAATGAAAGAAAATGATGGTGCTTCATTAAGTGATGATGGTAAAAAAATAGTTAATACACCATCTATGAGACCAATTGCTTCAAAGAGTGTTCAATCAATATTGGATTCTATGGGTATTTCATCTTTGACGGACATCAAATCACTTGTTCCTGCATTAAAGACAACATGCAGTCCTACTAGAATCTACAAGTTGAATTAGGTGCTGGTTGGTGTATATAGACAAGTTGTGATTGATATGGGTTTTGGGTCACTGCTTGAGTTGAAGATGAATAGATGTGATAAAACACTCTTTGCATGGCTGGTCCAGAATTTTAATGGCYGTYCTTCTGTATTTCGTATATCTGATACGAAGGAGTTCATACTAAGTGAATATGATGTGTATGACCTGTTTATGTTCCCAATGTCTGGACGTGATGTGTTTTCAGTTTCAAGGGGTCCGAACGCAAAGAATCCACATTACAATTTAAAAGCACAATGGAGACGHTACTTCAATGTGATAGATGAACAAGGAGGTACTATTCCACTGACTGCTGTTGATAGGGAAATAAGAAGAATAATTTAGGAAAAAGGATATGTAAGYWTGTTCAAGAAGTTGAGGTTGATGATGGTTTCCTCATCTTTTTTGGCTCCAACAGCAAGTTCTTACCTTGATTTAAGGTTGGTGTTTGTTGCTGAGGACATTGACAACATACACAAGTATAATTGGTACAAGTATGTTGTTGAGAGGTTGAAGTATGCCACTATCAAACATCATGAACGTTTGATAAAAAAGGGGAACTCATGTTCATTCGAGGGATGTGTTATTATGTTAATGCTGATATATTTTCACCATTTCAGAATTGGTGGTGAAAGGATTCCATAGTCTATCTATCTTCTTCCGTATTGGGACAAACGACGACTTAGAACAAGGTGTATAGCTGAAGCTAGTGGGAAATTTGGTACTGGTATATTGGATAATTTTTTTCCTATTATGGTCATGTCAATTTGAAGAAGCCAGTTAAGAAAAAGTCTCAGGAACCAATGATTGACATGGCTTCTAAATCTGCTGCTTCTCCCACTTCTAAATCTGCTGCTGCTCCCACTTCTTCTKAACCAACAAATTTTATTTCAAATGAAGAACTTGTGATTAAAGATGTGAAAAAGAAGAAGAAAAAGATGAAGCTTGAGTTTGACTTTCCTGTAAGGACATAAACTGATGAACAAATTGCTAAATCTGCATATGATGTGAGTTTATTATTATGTGTATCTAAATGATATTATGTGTTTGTGAATAATATTATATAGTAGTAAATGATATTATGTGGTTGTGAATAATATTATATAGTAGTAAATAATATTATATAGTAGTAAATAATAGCTGAAGATAAGGATACAAGTTTGGATTATTCCGTAATTACATTGAGGTTGGATTATTGAGTGAAAATCACCAAAAGGTGAGATTATTAATTTCCATTTTTCCTTTTGAATAATATTATGAATTTATAGTTCTTATTATGTATTATATAATAATATTATATATTTCGTGAAGTATAATAGGTAGTTAATTTGTTGGAAACTACCTACATTTTTCAAAACTTTAGAAATAACTACCCACTATTTTTTTTATTAAAAATAACTACCCAGATTTTACAAAACCATTGTAAAACACTACCCAAATTGGTTTTCAGGCCAAATGAAAAACTATTCCGGCGTGTGGGTCCCACATGTTCTTCACTTTCTTTCCTTTCTCTCTCCTCTCTCCTCCATGGCTCCACAAGCAGTACCACCTCCAAACAGCCCAACCTCCACCACCATTACTGCCACCACCTCCATTACCTCCTTGACTGCATTACCACCAAGCCTCACCCACCTCCAAACAGCCCAACCTCTATCTACCGCCACCACCTCCATTACCTCCATGGCTCCATTACCCCCAAGCCCCACCCACCTTCATTACCGCCACATCCATGCCCTCACCCCTCAATTGCAGAAAAAACCCATTAAAATCATCATTTTAAAGATCAAAAATTGAAGAAAACCCCTTAATTGCAAAAAAAAAACCAACAATTTAGGAAACACCAAAATCTAATAAGTAGAAACAGATCAAAATCAAAAAACGCCATGGACCCAGACACCGGACTAACGGTGTCGTGTGACCCACACCAACTGAAGCTCGTTTCGCGTTGCACTCCGTTTCTTTCTCCTTCTCAGTCGTGCCTACTGACTTTCCGCCGGTCGCTGCTCCGCGTGCTTTTCCTCGTTGGTGTTCTGCTGATGTAATTCGTCTAATTGCCTCTAATTTTTTCTCGCTGGCTACAATGTTCAACTCCGACCTCTTCAAATTAAAGGTAAATAAATAATAATTTCCCATTAGTTGTAACACTTGAATGCTCGGTTGGCTGTGTATTGACTAAAGATGAATTTGTGCGGAAATGAGAAGTATTTGGACTTTGGATTGAGGTTTTAGTAGAAGCCGAGGGATGGGAAACATGGAAGATTATGAAAGATTGAGTGTCTAAAAAATCTTGAAATCTATTCTATGAATATGAAAGAGAAATAAAGAGGGAATCGGAAACTGGCCAGAAAACCTTAAAACTTGTCTGAAAACCAATTTGGGTAGTGTGGTTACAATGGTTTTGTAAAATCTGGTTATTATTTTTAATAAAAATAATGTGGGTAGTTATTTCTAAGTTTGAAAATGTAGGTAGTTCCAACAAATTTCTCTTCTTTTTTAATAATTTGTATTATTTTTAGCTTATGTATATTATGTACTTTTTGGATGATAGTATGTATTATTTCATTTGTTGTTGAGAATATGTATGTTGAAATTGCTAAATATTATTCTGGATTTATTAGTATTTTGTTTTAGTGTTACTAATTTTATTTTTTGTATTAGTTGTGTATAAATGATTTTGTTTGATTATTTGTTTTTTCTTTTAATTTATGTAGCATGTTCATGCATTTTTTTGCAATGGAGGAGGGATATGCACGTGGTTTTTCATTATATTGATGAGTTCAAGAAGGAGTGTGAGAGGAGAAGAAAAGAAAAAAGGATTGACCAGCTACTGAATTGCCATCACAGGATCTTATGATGATATTTGAGTACTGATTTATTTCAAAAGTGGTTTGATGAAGTCACTTCATTTGTGAACTTGTCAAGGAAAAACCTGTTATGCTAATCCGGAAAGTTTTTCATCTGTTTTGTCTCTCAACGTAGTGATAAGCTGATAAGATGATTAATAATATTTGATTCTCATCCGGACAAATGCTTGGGTTGCTTTTCAGATAAAGTTGTCATTGGACCTGCAAAATGTTCTCTGAATTTGGAAGACACTGTCTTGAACCCTCTATTCTTATGTCACCAATGATGAAGAAGTATGATAAGGATTTGGAAAATTCCCTATTTTTTTGAAAGAGATTGTAGATTATTCATCTGTGAATGTTCAACCTCTAGAACAAAGGTAAAATTTTAATTTTTAACTTTTTTTGACACTGTTTGATGATGTAATTTGTTTCATATTATATGATTATTGAATAATATTAACACTTGTATATGGTATATTTGTATGTTTGCTGATATTGTTTTTGGCAGTTATTTTATTCTGCTTTTAATAACAATTTTATCATTTATTATATATTATGATATGATTTGTTTAACTTTGTTATTTTATTTAAAATGTTGTGTTTATGATATATTATGCTTTAGAATATTATATATATCTTTGATATCTAGTTGAATATAATAATATAAATGTTTTTTATATTATGTGGTTTAAACAATATTTTGTTGGTTGTTTGTATATTATATAGTTTTGATTACTCTAATACAGTTGTTAATTTATGTATTTTTTGTGTACAGTGAAGTGATTTTCAAAGCAAATGTGTTTCTTTGCTAAGAAGTGAGTTTTTTGCGATCGCTAGTGAAACGATATTAATGAATGTTATTGCATCCAATAACAGAACCAAAGAATATATCTTTGGATTAGCAGTGGGAGTAAGTATAATTATTTCTATTTTTTTCTTTAATAAATTATATAATTTTTCTAAATTTTGATGTTTTTTTGATGATTGTGAGTTTATTATTATGTATATTTAAATGATATTATGTATATATTTGTGAAGCATATATTTATAGTAGTAAATATATTATGTTTTATGTTATTATATAATTAATTATTTAAATAATTATTATGCACTTGGATTATTATATAATTAATACTTCCATTTATTTATTATTGTCTTATGCTGTTGTTTATACAATATTGATGATTTATAGTTCTTTTGTGTATTAGATAACAATATTATATATTTTGTGTAGTAATATTGTATTTTTGGATATGAATGTTTTATTTCTTTGTATTGTAGGCTACGTTCTTGAGCTGTTAATGCTGATAAAATGACAACTTGACTGTAGATTCATACTGCTTGGAATTTTCAGTTTGAAATGAATGGAACTTCATGTCATTCATGAAATTGAAAGGTTATAATAATTTTTCTGTTAGCACATTATTTTTTTTAATTATATTCTTTTTAATATTTATTTTTTTGACATGCAGATTTTCATTCCTATGCTTAAAATCTGTCAATCACTTTATCATGTTTGTTGCTGATTTGAAGAAAGAAAGCCATATTTATTAGATAATCGAATTACAGACAATGATAGACATGGATTATGAAATAATGATTGGAAAGATTGGATATTTGATTTCCAAATGTCTTAAAGAATTATTTATAAAATTTTCTTGGGCTGAATTTCCTATTGAAAAATTTGCAGTCCCTAATGTTCGAGGAGATTGGAAATAAGGAGCATATGACCTTGATTGTGGATGTTATGTGTTAACACATATGCTTTTGTTTGATGGAAGTGCGAGTTCAACTTTGAATGCTTGAACAATGTAAGTTATACTTATTTATTATATTATTTTGTTATATATTATGTATTATTTAGAATATTATATATGTTTTGATTATGTAACTTTTTATTTTGTAGCCTATTGCTAGAAAAAAACAGGGTTGCATTGGCTGCCTGTTTGGCTCTCTCTGACTGTATCTTGAAAGGGAGTAAAAGCAAAAGAGAGAACAAACTTCAAATTGTAATTGGAGGTCGATGAAAACATGAAGAATAAGTGAATGAAAAAGAGAAAAATGTCAATGCCCCAGTTGCAAGGAGAAACAAGGAAAAGAAGGACATTGTAATGCAGAAGATGATAAGAAGAAGAAAAGAAGAAAACTGTTAGGATTAACTCTTAAAATTCTAACTTAGGTTTTTAGTATAATTTGAAACTTTTATTGTAAATTTTGTGTAAGTTTTTATTAGGATTCTGACTTAAAAAGACGTTTGCAATGTATTTGATGCTTTATTATGAAGTAATATCTTTAAACTTATTTGTTGATATTATTACTATTATAGTACATGAATTTCATATTATAGTATTAAGAATGATATTATATACTTAACGTAGATTTTAATAGTTTTACAAATATAAGGATTATATAATGTATTTTGGTGTATGATTTGTGTCTTTAATAAGATATATAATACACTTTTGTATTAATAGTATATTTTAAGTTATATATTTTATTTTTACTTTAGTGTGAACATGATGAATTTTGAATAATTTATATACTTAATATAATAATATTTATTTGGATGTCGTATACATATTGTAATATATTAATACGATAATATATATCGTATACAACTATAATATATCTTTAATCTAATATATATCGTAACAAACTATAATATATAATCTAAAGTCATTATACAAACTATATAATATAATACTTCAGATCATAATAATAGTTTAAAAGTCATTATTATACTACGAACCCCATGACAAATATTATTGTGGCCTAGGTAACTGAAGAAGAAAACTCTGTCAAGTGACCAAGACCAAACTACCATCATTACGTTTCAAAAAGTAACTGACACTTGTTCAGTTTTCTATTTAACTTATCGTGATTGCCTATTTTGATTCATTATAGTTTGCTTGTTCATTTTCTACCAAAAAAAAAAAAATCTCTTCTCTTTTCTTATTGGATTAGAGAGTTCTCTCAAAAAGACTATAGTTGGTATTCAAAAGGTAATATTATTTTGTATTTTTATTTTATTTGTTGTTATTTGAATTATTTTTAGCTTATATTTTTTGTTTATTTTGAATTGTAGATTATTTCACTGAACTGCTCCGGATTTTTGTCTATCAGACATATTAATCTTTCATGTCTTCTCCAACTTGCTGTTAGAGGATAATGCGAAGGTAAAACAAACATGCAAGCATTGGAGAATTTGGCTTACTATGACACACATTGCATCGTTTTAAAATAGGTTCAGAGAGTGAGAAGTTCAGAAGTTGGTTTGCTTATGACAGTATTTTATAATAAAGGAAAGAAACGTCAAGCATGATTGAAAGAAAGGTGGAAATGCAACGAGGAAGAAAATTTTCCTTGGCTATTTGAAGATGTGCCTGCGTTATATTAAGTATTATTATTATTATTATTATTATGAATTATTTGGAGGATATTATATATTATATATTAGTATTACTTTTGAAGATATTATGATATTTTGAGGGAATATTATTAGCTTTGAATATGAGATAGGAGTACTTTTGTATCATTGATTAAGGTAGTTACTTATTTTGTTAATATAATGAAATATTCTAGTTTTTTAGTAATTTAATTTTTGGTTGTGTATGTATTATAAATTTTATATTATGTACTATGATAATATATGTGTTTACTACGGATAATAACTATATGGTATTAGAATTACATAATGTTAAATATAAGTACTATATTGCTATTAAATACAGTAATATAGAATCATAAAATAATGAATCTATAAGTACCTTATAATACATGTAACTAATTACTCCCTCTGTTAAGGATATATTAACATTGTATTATAGAGGTGTAAAAATGCATATGATTGAGTGTTTCCATGTAGGTTTATTATTTAATTTATAAACTAATAATATGTACTTTTAAATAATATAGTATTATTAGTACCTGGTATTGTATTATACATTTATGATTTATATTTATTATTTATAAATAATTATGTTGTCATAATGTTATGTACTATACAATTATGTATTTATATTAGTATATCGGTGATTTATAATTATATTATGTATTTAGAAAATATATTTCATTTCATACTATGTATTTATAATGGATATTGTAAGTTTTTGTTATTATAAATTTTTTGTATATTAATATATATTTAGATTATATTATGTAGTTTTCATTATAAGTATTTAATGAAATGATGATATAATAACAATTGAATAAGTAATATGGCTCTTGTAGTTCGTGGACCGACCCGCAGGGGGGCTTGCTTGGGCCAACATCGATGTGTGTGTGTGTGAGTTGAGTCACAGAATCGCTAGTGAGTGCGTTGGGGGAGTGTGTGAGTAAGGGGTCGCCACCGTGGTCCTATTAAGGTTATCACGGACGCCCGAAACGTTGTGCCAAATAATGGCCGGTCCGATCCAGTAACCAGTTCGTGGGTTCGGGGACATGGTACGGATTGAATCTTTGACCCAATCCGCCCGCATAGTAGCGGCTCTACTGCGTCTCATTGTAATTCATTAAACCATTATTGGATGCACGCACTTAATATCAAGCTTATAGCGTAGCTAGTCCTAAAAGTTACTACAAAGTGGTTTTTATTTTTCACAAACAACTACCTGGCCTAGAAATTGTGATCATTGATATTAGTCAAATTAAAAAGGTTGCCTAAAAGCCGGTTGTCCATGATAATCTGATTTTGAGTGATTACATAATTTCCGGTCTTTATTTAAAGAGCAAACGAAATGCAATACAAAACATATATCAATATGCATAACAAAATATTAAATCATCCTTACCAGCTTGTCGCTGCAAACAAACAAATTGTAGAAAATAATAAATATAAATGAATAGCCGCTTTGATCAGAATCCGCTAAACAAATCAAACAAAATAGTATATGTCGAGGAAACGCCCGAATCGTATTAAAGCTTGCTATACACACCAATGCCAAAAAAGAAAGACGTAGAATGACAAGAAACGTTAATACAAGGGGAAAACTATTGAAACAGTAAAAAACGGTGATGGAAACTACCTACATATTTAAAGAAGCGAATACGAGTGATTTCTACTTTTATTTAGTTGATGAAGACGTCTGAATAGTTATTAATCAAGTAGAAAGACGAAAATGAGGTTTTGGGTATGAGGTTTTGGGTTGAGTAACCGTCAGAGTTTACCTTGATTTTCGCTCGTTGATTTGATTTAAAAAGACGCCTATTAGAAAACTCGTATTTTGTTGTTTTAGTGGTGAGAGAGTATGGAGTGAGAGAGCAAGAGAGTATGCGAACCTAGCAACTAATGCTGTGTAAGTTCCCCAAACTCGAGAGCAAGGCCATATTTATTGTGCGCGATAGGACAAAGTTATAAAGTTTCCCAAAACTCGAGGGCATGGTGAGCGTTATATATGCTGGTGCATATATGTCTCAGGTGACGTATCTATTCTATTTGACGTTCATGGTGAGCTTTATGGCGTCAGTGGTGAGCGTATAGTACGGGTGAGAGATATACTCCTTTGAGCTATATACGTTAGTGATCTTGCTTATTCGAAGATCTTTTCTTTTTTTTTTTTTTTTTTTTTTTTTTTTATGCAGAATTACGGATGATCTAGACATCCCCTCTCCAAGAAAACGATCTAGGAGTTCTAGGGATTCCGAAGCATCCGTGTATTTGTTTGGTATTTTCCGTATTTTTCTGCGTATTCCCTACGAATTTTGATATTGTAATAATTGCAAATTCATAGAAAATCGTAGAAAAAATCAGAAAATAATCTAAAAATTACTGGTGAACTCAGAAAAATAAGAAGAATGCAATGAAAAGTTTAAAATCATGAAAATACCAATATAATTTATTTGAAAAATCCTAAATCCAAATAGAAAATTCTAGGAAATAAAAGAAATACTTTTTGCCTCTTAATTTGCATCGTCATCATGATTATGAGTCTGACTTTCACATATTTGAGCTTTTTCAGGATGTTCAAATGCGTCTTCTAGAAACAAATCGATCACGAACTGATATGTTTCATCATCGGTTACTCATTTGGGGAGACACATTTTAGGTGGTCTACAGTATTCTATATGCTATTAGAAATGGTAAAATTATATGGTTTATTTAAAATACAAAATTAATGCACTAAAACAGGTGTTTTTGAACTATTGGTGTTTTGGAACCAAACTCCTTGTGCTTTGCTTACCTTTTTTTTTGATGGTTTCTTGTATGATCAGAAGATCCTTTTGATCTCTTTTATCTTTTCCTTTTGTGAACGCTCTGTCTGGGTCAAAACAGATACCCTTATCTGTTTGTGTTGACTTCTCTCCAACATTGTTTCATCAATTGATTGTTGTCCTAATCTTTAATTTGCTTGTTCTTTCAGCAGCTTTCCTTCTACTTCTTTATAGCTTCTTCAAACTTGATTTGCGACTCTTTGTAAGAATCTTCTATTATTTTTCTTGCTTCTTCAATAGTATGGCTCTTCAAAATTAGGTTGTAGACCTGTATTAAAGATAATACATAATATCAGATTTAAAATACATATATCAGATTTAAAAATACATAATATATATATATAATATAAATATTTATTACCTTCTTATCATATGTAATCTCCATGATGTGAAATCATTAAGTATTCCAGAAGCCCTCATTTATTATCAGATTTCTCCCAAATGTCCCTTTTGCAAATCTAAGACATCTTGTGATATATACCTTTCTGGTATTTCAAGAATTGAATGCAAGTGTAAGACTCTAATTGAATGAAGCATAACCAGCCTAGATTCTTCAAAGTTCTTCATCCGCAGATTGAATCTTTTCTGGAAAATTGAATTCAACTAATGAGAAGAACCAGAGATACATTGATGAACACTCTGTATGTCAATTTGCTCATCTCTACTATGCAACTCAATATTACTAGCCATAGCAATTTAAACTCTTGCTCAAAATCTCTGAAAAGAGATATGTATATTATATTCGATGCATGTTTAGTAGTGAACTCATGCAAAGATCATATTTGGTATCCCTCTCGTGCAGTTGAAATCATCTCTTTCTTCTAGTCTTCTCCAACTATTGATTGTCTTGAAAATTGCATAGAAATCAGTCAGACTTGTTGTTTTGTTGCCTGAATCCACTGCATGATTAGTACTCTCGCTCCTTTGTGACGAAAGGATTCCAGCAGAGAAGAAATCTGTTAAAGGCAGTGCACACACTTTTCTCTTATGTTATATAATTCTTGAACCAATCATCATCTTTAACTTAATTTTGTGTAACATAAAACCCAATTTTCTTCAAATTCTTCCTTTGTTATGTACCACTCAAACATTTTGTAAAAATATTTTGAAATTTATCTGATTTGAGCATTCCTTCTTGCATTTGCATTTTGAGCTAAATGCCATAAACAAAATCTGTGTCTTGCAGTGGGAAAAATTGTGACATAGAATATTATATTTATTTGTGTAGTTATGTAGAATATTTATATTTATAATTCAATTATTATATAATTTACTGTATATTATGTACTTTAAGATTACCTTTCTAATTCCAAGCAGTGCAGCATCTTGATCACTAAAGATAGTAATTGATTTTTTCATTGATGATTCTTGATGTCTCAAAGACCATTTGAATGATTCTTGGTTTCGTCTCCTAAAACGCGCATGCAAACATACTATTCTTAATGATTGTATTCCAACAAATGGAGCACAAATGAGATTGTATATGTTAGTTCTAATGTAGTACAAACACCAAAAACATCACCAAAGATGTATAATCATCAAGCATCATAGAATCCCTCCAAATATAGCATGAGACCTTTCCTATCAATCTCACTCTAAAAAAGAAGTTCTCTTCCTCTTGCATTTATCATATTAGATCTACAACATTCTGTGAGTTTTTCCTTCAACAGGCTTCATTTAAGCTATAATAGCAGTTAAAGTGGTTCTTTAGTGTGTGTCAAACGCTTCCTCACCACCACTCAGAAACCATGAGTTATAAGAATCTATTGGTCTTAAACCACATTCCTGCATTGACTGAATTGTGTTCTGCTTTGGAGATGAGATTGTCTTTCGATCTGTAATTATGACTTTGTGTTTCTCTTGTAAGAGGGTGGTGTGATGGAACAACGTTGTATTACTTCCCAAAAACATCTTTGTTTATTTTTGCTCTGATGTATGCAGATAATTTTTTCTAGTAATCATGACTCTTCTTGGCCTTCTTTTTTTGTTCTTGTGGAGCTTTCTTCTGTTAAATGCTTGTTATTATATTGTTTGCTCTTCTTCCCTGTCTTTCATTTCCCAGTGTTCCTCTCCCCTGCTGCTGTCGATAGACTTTTCTTTTATGTTTAAATTGTTGGTTTGGTCTGTGCTTGCCTTTTAACACCAAAACTACTATGAAGCATGTTGTTATATAGATCATAAATTTCATCATTGTTGATCTTGTGTATCCTAACAATGATGCCTCCAAGTTCTTCATTTGAACCTATATCATTTTAAAATGTAATATTATGGTAAAGCATATAACGAATTATATAAAAAAACTAAAAAAGCAAACCTTCTTTAGATATCTAATTAGTAAAGTACATAATATGGTATTAGATGAAATAATATTAAAATATAAAATAATATGTTATATAATAATATAGCATAATAGGAACTTTCTTTTGACTGATATAAATTTCTTAACTACATTATATCATATTAGAATCACACAATATGAAACAAAAGTACATATAATACATGTCACTTAACTAATCCCTCCATAACAGAGATAGTACATTATATGATATTAGAACATCAATATATGACATAAATTACATTATAATTCATATGACCTAATAAGATCTTAAATAAGCAATAAGAGCTTATATGACTATACAGGTTATAATAAGTTTTAAATACATAATAACAATGGTTCTTGACATTACTCGTAAAGTAACAAAGTACATTATATCCTATTAGAATGACATAATATACAATAGTATATTATATCGTTAAAAATTAATTTATATTTTGTTTTTCTGTAAAATACGATAACATCATATAGAATTAATAATATGATTTTAGTATGATATAGTATTAAATTGTTCATTTTGTTGTACGATTTATAAATAACACAATTGATTATGTTATAAAAATAGAGATTGACATACTGCATTCTAATTACCTTATTCGTTGAAGAGTCGCTGTATTTTCCTTGATTTTATTGCAATTGCAGCTACTTTGAGATTGAAATTGTTGCTAATCTTCTACTAATTATTCTGTTTATTTTATATAGAATTATCATATATTACAATATGATAATCAAATTCAATACTTATAAAATTGAAATAAAATATGAAAATGAAGTTATCTACCTTGTCAACAGCAGAAGCATCTCTATTTGCAATGAGTTTCGATTTGTATGTATTTCTTCTTCGATTCTCGAACTTTGATATTCTTGATCTTCTTCTTTGATTCTCGAAATTTAATATTGTCGATCTTCTTCTTCGATTATTTCGCTCAATGTATTTGATTCTATGCATTGATTCAGATCTATTTGTGAAATTAATGATGATTCATTCATTATTTTTTATTGTATGTGTAGAGTAATTGTAGAGAGAGAATCTATGAGATGATGTAGTTGAGAGATGAATGATTTAGTTGAGCGTTAGTTATTATGTAATTTACGTTATTATGTTTTTATGTATATTGGGGTGTTGGGCCGTTAGTAATCACGTGATGTTCTTAGGTCCACAATAAGTTTACTGTGGACCGGGTCCATGCAAGACGGATTGCTTCAAATTTAGGAAAAACAAACATTGCTTTTTTTTTAGTTTTTGATACCCGAGTATATAAATCGGCCAAAACACCATATTAATTAACTCACTACAATCATTGTCACACACCCACACCAATACAATTTAGAACGAAGTTCAGAACAATCTGTTTACTTCCTCTGTTTACAAAATTAAAGCTCGCTACATTTTTCAATTTACGGATTCTTAAATAATTTTTGAAGAGGAAAGAGATAGAGAGTAAAAAAGAAAAGGGACCCATGTAAGAGGAGAGAGATAGGGATAATTTATTTTCAAAAAAAAGTGTAACAAGTAATTAATTTGAAACATTCTAAAGTAAAAGGTGTAACGAGTTTTCTGAAACAGATGAAGTACAATAATTGAAGTATAACAAATTAATAACAATAATACAATAATATATTAAATCGACCTAAACAGCTAATATATAACAATACTATATGATGTATGTTATACAAATCCAATGTATATTATCCAAATATTGCTACAATAAGTGTTATGATAATATCCTAACTAATTAATAGGGCTTACGAGGTAGGATTCCTAATTTACAACCGTATTACAGTAGTACTATTGCTTCTTTAATTTCCTCTTGACTGGTCATTTACTTTTGACAATTTTGTCAAAAATCACCTTTTCTAAATGAATTTGTGTAAAATCACCTTTTCTAAGTTAAAGCCTTGTTGACCACCACCTCAAGGTTGTGGTCAACGATAGCACAGTGGTGGTCAATGGCAGCAAAGTGGTAGTCAACGACGGCAAAGTGGCGATTAACGGCAGCAAGGTGGTGGTCAACAAGGCTTTAGCTTAGAAAAGGTGGTTTTTGACAAAATTGTCTTTACTTTTTTTATTTTTTAACTCATATGCATCTATCTCTTAAAACACTTACCTTTAATTCACAATTGCTATACATTTATGCACCAAAAAAACAATTGCTATATATTTCTATTAGTGGAAACAATTAAAAAAAATAAGATAAAATCTCACAATAATCAAGATATTAAATGTTTTATTGATTATTTTTTTCATTTTGAGCACCTTATATATGGCCCTAAGGACTATGTATAACATTTTCTTTTTAATATTTACTTCTTGTGTCTATGTTTGAAAACGAATTTTGATTACTAATAACTTAAATTGTATTTTTTTAGTTGCAAACTCAAATTGTATATTTTAATAAAAGGTTGATATCAATAAACTACAAAGTTAGTTTAATGTAAGAAGATCCTATTTGATTTTTCTAATCAGATTTGTCAAAAAAAATTTGTCAAAGTTTACATACTAACTTTGACTCCCAAAAACAAATTAGTACGAGTAATTTGTGAAAAAGGGTATACCATTTAGTTGCATTTATTATGTTACTCCGTATCGGCGGAGTATATAATAGTAAGTAATGACTCTATTACCAATTTATATGTACTAATGTTTTCCCCGGCCCTTTTTATATTCGAATTTTAGATTAAGAAAGTTTTAGCTCTACCGTTACTCCCTAGGTAGAATAGATATGACATGGAGAAAAAGTACAATCACCAAAGTCCTTAAACTATTATAATTTTGAGAATAAGATATAGTTTAAGTGGTTAAAGTTTTTCTTCCGGTTCCAAAATAGAATCGAAGATTCTTGGATTGATGGTCATCCCTACCCTTGTGTCTCTTTTAACACCAAAAAAATTATTATAGTTTAATTTTATTTTGCTAGTCTTAAGGTTACTGTATATGTAGAGCTGTTAGTTTGGTTAGAATTCTTAGCAACTGAAATGTTAACTAAAAACTGACTTAAAGTGAAATGGAAAAAAATGATGTGATGCAAACTGATAACTGAAAACTCTGCAATTAAACCGAACTCAACACATTGCAACTGAACTAAACAAACTGAAAATTAGCTACTTACATGTTTTTGTGCATAAACAACTTTTAATTGGTTGGAGATTTAAAAAATTAGCAAAGTAAAGGTGAAAATTAAACAAAAGAAGACCGTAATTTACAAAATGTGGTAAAGTAAAGGTGTCTGGTAATGTACAATTTTCCCTTATTTTTCTTTGATCATAAAGTCAAACGTAATTAAAGCATTGATTTTAATTTATTTTACCCCTTGTTTAAAAAAAATATTGTATCCCAAAAGTGAGAAACTCGTTTTCGATCCACACACTACAAGAAAAACATTCATTTAGCGATTGATTGTTTGTAACTGAAAGAGATGATAAATATACGTACACTAGGTATATATGGTCTACACTTTGTGTATGCATCACCCAATTAAAAAAGAGCAAATTAAAAAGGATGTTTTGTCAAAACAAACCTTTTAAAACAAAAAAAAATTGCGAAAACAAGCCTTTTAAAACGATTGTTACGAAAACAAACCAAAAAGGAAAAAAAATTGTAATAAAAAACTCGTTGACGTCATAGAGGGTTAAACTTGACTTTTACCCCATTGGCCCACTATTTCCCACCTTATTTTCTATTTAGAGCATGTACAATGCTAGGGTACCCCAAATCTTCTCTCTCTTATTCTCCTTTTGACACGTCACAATCCACTAGCACTTTTACTTATCCAACCCAATTTTAAGTAAGTATCCCACAATAGTTTACTAACTTAAAAATGTTATTCTCTAAAATTAGGGGGAAATGAGTTATTTTTATTTTGAAAAAAGTATGACAATATGGTACTCAAAATTGTAGAGGATTAAAAATAGAAATATTGGTCTAATAATTAATTTTTTGAGTTTGATATATTCATAAATTAAGTTACCAAAATACAAAACTTAAAAAGTTTTTAAAAAGTGACAAATTAGTTGTTTGTCATTGGCTCAAAGAATTTGGGAGTTACCATTGAACTTACTTCCCCAAAATATGGGTAACCTCCCACAATGGTTAAAGTAAGCAAATGGGTGACCCAACTCTATTTGGAGAACCCATTGCACATTTCTTACCCCCCTAATTCACCTCCACCCACGCCACCCACCCACCCACCCACCCACACACACACACACACACACACACACACACACACACACACACACACACACACCACACATCACACACACACACACACACACACACACACACACGCACACTCCCTCAACCACCTCTGAAAACCACTAATCCACTCCTCCAAAACCCTTCAACCACCTGCTGGTCTCGAAGGACCAAGCGAAGTGGTGAAGCTCCAAAAGCTTACGCAGCTAGAATGTATTAGTACGAAAACCAAATCTAGTTTGTTGGGGATGCAAGGACCACTCGAGTCATAATCATGGCAGGGCTCAACGAGTAACAGCACATCCAAGCTATGATGGTGGCCCCATGACAGTAGTGCGGCAACATATTTGGGGAGGAGTACCTTGTGGCGGAGGGGCTACTATTCAGGTGAGTGGGTGATGAGGTGTAAGAGGGGGAAAAGAGAGAAAGTTTAGGGAAGAAAAAGAAGGGAGGAGTAAGGGGTTAAATGGGTGGAGATAGGAATTGTGGGGTGGGAAATAATGAGTCAATGGGGGTAAAAGTCAGGTCAAACTCCCATGACATTAGCGAGTTTTTTATTATAATTTTTTTCGTTTTTGGTTTGTTTTCGCAACAATCATTTTAAAAGGTTTTTTTTCGAATGATTTTTTTTATTTTAAAACGCTTATTTTGACAAAAAAAATCCAATTCCAAATTATAAATTTTTAAATTTAAAATTCAACTTTGATGTAGTGGAATGAGGGACCCACTTATTATATCAYCCAATTTGTATTTGAAGGCCACGTACACTAAGGTCATGCTTGGTATGGAGGTAATAAAAGTCAAACTTGAAAAAATTAGGAAGAAAACATGTGAGTTAAGATGATGATAGTGGGATAATTACATTTTTTGCGACTAACAATAGAGAGACCCCAATATGAGGGAAACAATTATCCTAGTGTAGTAGTGTGCATAATTACATTTTTTGGGACTAAAATGAGGGCAATAATTCCCCTTTTCCTTTCACCACCACCACTACTTTATCCTCCCCACCACCACTTGTCCACTTCATCCCTTTATTTTTTTACAACTAAACACCTTTGTTTTCTCAAGTTTGAATTTTATTACCTCTTAATATATACATTACCCTCATACCAAGCAAGGCATAAGTGCATGTGTAGCTTTTTCCTGTAACTGAACCAAAATCGGTCAATGATTAATTACTAATCACATATTAGTAGCAACTAAAAATCAGATAAGGAATTAGTGCCAACTAATATTCAGTCATAAGTCCCTCATGAATAAGATTGGTAGCCATTTAGAGATAGATTATAATTTGTCGCAAATTAGGGACAATTTATTTTTAGTCACTTTTACAATAAATTATAATTACTGCATTTTAGTGACCACTTGAAATACCAGTCGCAAATTTGCTATGGTCGYAATTTAGCCACCAGGTCTATTGCGATAGATCAATTAGCAGCTGATTCYATCACTAATTCTCATTAGCGACCGAACATAAGTATTTTGTGACTGAATTTTTAGTCGTTAAAATGACTTTTTCTTGTAGTGATGTAAACTTGCACAAACTGCGGAATACAAAACTTCCATTATATTCGTCGTCGTATTTTACTTTAGGGAATTAATCTTATTTTTTTATTTTTTTTTTTGTACTTTTAAATTGTACTTTTAAATTCTTATGTGAATCGTAATTACTTTATCTCAGTCTTTATTTGCTTTTTATATTTTTTTCAATTAAAATTATGTAATTTTGAATATGGTTGAAAGTAAAATACTCATATGAAATACGGTGAAGATTTTTCATATGAAATCCGCAAATTAAATCCTAGGATGGTTCTGGCCTGGATTGGACTTGTGCAAAGTGATCAACAACAATACTACACAAAGCATCCGAACCAAAGGGTCTCATGAAACTTAATGTAATTACAATCTAATTTTAAGGCCCGTGCATTGCACGGTTATTATTGAGATTTTTTTAACAATTTATTATATAAAATTATTTATAAATTGTATTAGAAATTTTTTGGTAATATTATAAAATATGCACTCTCTCCATTTTTTTAGTTGTTCCAATTTCCATTTTAAGATGTTTTCAAATAGTTGTTCCTAACCAATCTAAAAATAATTTTTTTCTTACTTTTTACCTACTTTATATACTCTAACATTAATAAATTACTCCTTTCTAAAGTCAACTATCATTTCTTTACCCAATCAATTTACCCAAAATTACTTTTTCCCAAAAATTTTCATTCACACATTTACTCTTTTACCTAACTTAGTCGATGTTTTTACCTAACTTACTCAACCATTTTATCTAATTCGATCAACCATTAATAAATAGTGCGTCATTCAATATGAAACATCTAAAAAAACCGAAGGGAATACAAAGCAAGGCTTTGATTTTTATATATCTCATTAAAAAGAAACCAATGTGAATTATGCTAAACTTAAAAAAACTAAACACTAACTACGTATCATAGAGTAATATGTGTTGGAACATTTGTGCAAAATGAATATATATATATATATATATATATATATATATATATATATAGAGAGAGAGAGAGAGAGAGAGAGAGAGATAAATATAAGATTAGGTTAATTACATCATAATCAAAATAGAGCCAAAAGCTCAACCTTCACGAACCCTTAAGAACCTTAAAGAACCCTTAAAGAACTTTGAAATTGTTTTTGATGTGTTTAAGAATTTGTGTAAAATCTTGAAGAATTTTGAGAGAGTTTTAGAGAAAGAAACGAAAGAGAAAACGGCAGAGAGAAAGTGTATATGAAGTGTGTATGTTGTGTTAATGTTGCAAATGAAGGGTCAGGCCTTGTATTTATAGGCAAGAGCTAAAAAAAAGGAAAGTGGGCACAATCACGCTCAAAAATGGGCGCAATAGCGCCCAACCTGGGCGTAATATCGCCCAGATTTTTCCCCTTTTTTTTGCTCGACTTGTCTTAAATTGCGCAGTTTAATTATGATTTTACGTTTTAATTTGAATGTGGCGTGCATGAGAATTTTAGACTCTGATCCCTAGGTCCCTTGGGGAGCAAGCCATGGGTACGAAAACTTCCGGAATGAGCCATTTCGCTCGGGTGCGCGTTTTTGTTTCGGAAATTCATAACTATTTTCTACAAGTCCAAATATTATGAAAAAATATGAATAACATTCCTTGTAAAAAATAGTGCATCGTTTTAAAATTTCATGAATTTTAGAATTGTTTTCATTATTTAATTAATTATCGCAAAATTAATTAAATTGTTGAAAATTCAAAAAAATGCCCAAAATGCTTTAAAAAATTCAAAAGCATGCTAAGCRAGTTAGTACACCACTTGCATCACATTTTAAGCTAAGTAAGAGAGCTTGTCCTACAACAGAGAAGGAGAAAGCAAGTATGTTTTCTATTCCTTAATGTATGCTATGGTGTGTACTAGACTAGATATTGCACATTCTGTTGGTGTTATGAGAAGATATTTATMCAATCCAAGTAAGGTTCACTGGGAAGCAGTGAAATGGATCTTCAGGTACTTGCGTGACACTTRCAAACTTTGTTTGTGTTATGGAGGTGGTAAATCTATTCTTGAGGGATATACAAATGCAYGCATGGCTGGTGATCTTGATAGAAGAAAGTCTACCTCAGGTTATGTGTTCACAGTTTCAGGGGGAGTCATATCTTGGCAATCCAACTTACAAAAGTGTGTGGCTTTGTTGACTACTGAGGCAGAGTATATGGCAATTGTGGCATGAATTTGAAGTGGCGTGAATTTGGAGAATGTTGATTAACTTTCAATTTGGTGATTTGACTTTGGCAATTTGTAACAAGATGCGTAATGAATTAATTAAAGAGCTCTTTCCCACAATATTACCCACAATTCTTTCAATTCTCCAAATCCAATTACACTTTCTACAATTTCCAAATTGTTGTTGACGTCGATAATTTTTTTATTTTTTTTTTTAAAAAACCGCCATATAAATGACAGTTTTCCCTCTTCTCTAATAGCATTGTTCATGTTAGAAATTTTTTTAGAAAAAGCAAAACGGCCATTTGAAATGGCAGTTTTCATAAAAATCAACAAAATAAAAATTGATGACGTAAACATTATGTAGGGATTTGTGAAAAGTGTGGGTATGTTTGGGAATTAGAAGAATTACAAGCAATATATAGGGAAAGCGGTCTTAATTGAATTGGGATTAATTGCACATAAACTGAAAGTGTGAAGTAATTATTCTTATTATTCCCATTGCAACTAACCAAGCCCTAAAAATGAGAGTGAGGGACTGAGGTAACTCAAGTGATTAAAGTCTCCCTCCCAATTTCATGAGATTCTGAGATCGATTCTCATCCCGACCCTTGGGCTCTCTTAGCACCCAAAAAAACAAGCCCTAAAAATATAAATTATAGTGGATCAGCATTTGAACTTGCAACATCATCACTAAATAATAATAGGGAATTCTACGTGTACCCCTGGAAAGTTGCAAATTCTATAAAATAATACCCCCATTTTTTTGGCCTTCCATGGTACCCTTACTATTAACATCATTAACACGCAATAACCTTACTATAATGACATGACTAACATGCTTAACGTCTGTTTAATAAGCCTAACTATGGTTACTTGCATTAATATCTAACTAAACTATATAATCTTAAACTTAATTACGTTTCCCTCCTTTCTATTCCATTGTATTCTGCTTGAAAATAAATTAGCCCCAATTTGATTTTGCCCTAATTCCATTCCAGGTCAAATTCCTTCGGAATCTGCAGCAGAGTTGTCTTCTTCAACGTGTAGGAGATCGATTCCCAAGTTTTCGCCATTAACAATCACAAACAATGAATGCGCAATCCCCAAATTCGCGAAGTTAGGGTTCTCGCACTTCGCATAATTTTAAAAAGGGTTTTTTTACCTTTTTGTCATGTTGAATTGTAGTTGTTAGCTTTACGAAAGTTAGGGTTTCTAGTGATACTGTTGTAGCTTTTACTCATGTATCATCATTAATTGTAGTATTAAATTCGTATGTTACAAATTTCAGTTCTGACATTGTACTGGATAATGTAATCGTTTATTTCAATCAATGCAATGGATATCAATTCAAAAAGAAGTATTCAATTCAAAAGTTGATGAATACCAGAAATACCAGAATTCGTGATCAATTCTAAAAGGTAGTATTCAATTCAAAAGGTTGATCAAAGTGTATACCAGAAATACATCATTCAAAAAGCCAAATACTTGCAATTACATGTTCCAAAACGTAGTGTGTTAATCATAGCATAATTTTACCTTCTAGGGAGAGTGAGTATTGGATAAGTTCTATCAACTCCAATTGTGCTGTTGAAGCTTTCGACGAAGTTATTTGTATTTCATCACTACATAAGCTGGGTCAAATCTCCACTTTGTCCACTTGTCATTGATCCAATGTCCTTCAGCCATTTGATTGTTCCCAAACCACCATATTTTGCAAGTTGCTGCATGGCTTTTCTGAAGGTGTATTCACTGCAAGAGTTTGCTACACCCCAAAACAATTGTGCATCAAAACTCCAGGAAAATCTTTCTTGAAGTTCTTACAAAGATGTCTTGCACAGTATCTCCTAGAACTCAGAGCCAAACCTCATCCAAACTTGGGTCAATTCCCTGAAATGGAAAACATAAAAACATTAGTGATACAAACAAATATAAGCCAACATCTAATGAAATCAAAAATGGGAAATGTCTAACCTTTGTCTGTCAGACATAATAGTCCAATCAGACCTTCCAAAGAATGTGAGATGCTCTTCAAATGGTGGAAAAACCAAGACAAAGATGTCTTGTTTTCTGAATCCACTACTGCAACAGCACAGGGAATTTTTCATTATTCCCATCCAACCCCACAGCACATAAGCAAAACACCTCCTAATTGCCCTTGAGATGCAACCCCTCAACTCCAATAAGTCCCCTGCATCCTTGGATTAATCCCAATGAGCAGCAAAGTAATGAAATATTGAGTTGAATTGAAGAGGTCTGCCAGGTTGTTCCAACTGCTTCCATCCACAGAAGGCAAATGATTGAGGATTCCTTGTCTATAAGCTCATCAGTACTTCACAAGGTGTGTGTAACTCATCATGACCCCCTGAATCATCTCCAGTGCTTTTGCTCTCATTTTGTAAAGAGTTGATGTGCACATTTTCAACCAAACCTTTCCCACAATAAAGCATTCATAGCTTTGCCCTTTAATGTCAGTGTGGCTCTAATGTCATCAAATGAGCTTGGTGCTGCCCCAATCACAGTTCACATTGGGTCTTTGCACCAATGGGTCACACTTATGCCCTTCAATCAGGCTTTTGATGGCCCAAGTATGTTCATCAGTAATCTGCTTGCATAATTCTCCAACTACACCTAAACTCTGCACACTCTGCTGTGTATCTATACCCATCAGCCTTGAAAACCAACAAAGAAAAAAGCCTTTCTTGCACACAATAATCCCTCAAAACATCCTTGATGAAATGATCCTATCCACAAACAGTTGCCATGTCCTCAAAGTTATTTTCCAATGTCAGTTCCTCATACACTGTTCTCTTTCTTGTATTTCTTACTAACATGCCCTTCATTAATGTCAAAACCTCAGCTTGGTCCTAAATGGAACCATCCACATCACAGTAACTCTGACTCAAATAATTCATCACTTCCCTTCATCCCCAAATCTGTTAAGATCATATCCTGACTATCATCCTCAGAATCATCAGTTCATATTCACCTTCAGAGTCTGAGCTTCATCTCTCTGCTCAATAATCACCTAACACACATCTCTGGTCCTTAACCTTTGCTTGCTTCCTGACCAACATCATGCTCCAACATCATTCTCCACACACTCTATCTTTCACAGGCACTCCACAAACCCTCTTTCACTTAGCAGTCTTAGACATTTTCTTGCCCATGTTTGAATACAGTTCTTTAGGTAGGTTTCTTTCGTGTTAGTGATAGGTTGATAGGTGACTAAATTTGAGTGATTTGTGTGATTTTTGTTGGCAAATTGATCAAACTCCTCTGGAGTTATGACCACAGCTTCGAAATCATCACCTAACTCTCAACCTAGACTCCTTCTGCAATCAGTCAAGTTTGATATTTGAGAGGTGATGTGGAAATTTCTTCCAACAACATGAGAAACTTTGTTTTTGGTTGGTTGGATATATGGTTAGACTAAGAACAAAGGAGGTGATTTAGAGGGCTTCCAATTGGTGAAGTCAATCTTTGACTCTCTCCTCACTGGCAATTTTTGACTAGGGTGCAGAAGGTTGGTTGTTCAGTCCTTCACTTGCCTAGCTAACCCCAAATAAAGCAAGGTACATCCAACCCCACCACAAACACATCAATTACCTTACCTTAATCACCTAAACTATTCATCAAAGTTTGTCATCATCAAAGCTACTGCATTGTCAATCCACCAATATTTGCAAACCAGGTGTTCAGGCAACAAATACCCTCACTGTTAAATCATCAAGAAATGTCATTAATGACATCAATGAGTAAACACTCATCAAGTGTCATTAACAACAACTTCCACAAATGACTCGTGAATAACCCTAAAACTCTTGAATCCATGCTGCATTACGAAAGCCACAAACAAACCACAACACCGAGAATTACACACATGCAACAAGGAGAAGCAATTATTAAAAAGCACATCAAAAAACGATTGACATTTCCAACAAATTAAAAAACAACATGGAATCAAAAATTCTAACTTCAACAAACAGGAATCCAAAATATCCTCCAAATATCAAACAAAAACACAATGCAAACAATGAACTAAATAATTTGCCAAAAAATCAATAATAAAGATCACGGAAGTATCGTACCTCCAAAAACGATAATAAGTGAAAACCCCCCAACAAAGATGCAAGCTTATGATTCAAGTAACTTCAGAACACCAATTGTTTGCGAAGAAAGAAAGCGATGAAATTGCAAAATTGGATCGAATATAGGAGCGCAAAATCGAGAGAAGTTGAACGGTTTAGCAGGGTGTTAGAAGAGGAAGGGAAGGAGAAGGGTTTTGATCGTGGAAGGGTTTAGAAGAAAGAAATAAGATTTTAATATTTTAAATAAATCAACTTAACTCAAGGATGGTTAACTTAACCAGCAATAAACAGAAATTACACAAAAATTAAACGACGCATTCATTAAGGGTAGGTGATACCATAAATGTTAATAGTAAGGGTACACCATGGAAGGCCAAAAAAATGGGGGTATTTTATAGAATTTGCAACTTTCCAGGGGTACCACGTAGAAATTCCCATAATAATAATAATAATAACAATAGTAGAAAGCACAAAATTTCAGGCGTCCTGAAAAATTTTGTTGCACAAATTATGTACAGTCACTCTCGCACACAGTATATAACCAGTTGACCACATCCGAAATTCCTTTACATTGAAAGCCATAGCATTCCCATTAACAATATTTTACAGCAATCCCTAGCAAAGACATGATTACATAGCCGACTAAAGGCAGAAACAACCATAGGAATCACAAATACCCTGCATGAAATTGTCCAAGAAGGCAGCAAAGACTCACAGCATATGCACAAAAATCAGCCATAAGTCGAGAGCACCCACTAAACGTTGCTTGGCTATTCAGAGTTGTCTTGAAGTTCATCCTCAAACAACAATCATTGAAAAACTTGCAGAGAAAAAGTACTCAAAGTTGACATTTATTAAGAAAGAATGTCAGCGATGATGGCAATTCTATTCAAAATTGACAAAGATGGGAAAAACAGCCCATTTTCCATTTGAATTACTGATTAAATACAGGATTACATTGTTATTTTGAGACGCAGAGGTGTTTGTAAAAAGTAAAAACACACTAATACTATCTAAACCAAAAGCATAAACTTACCTCTTCGAGTACCCAACGAGAATGAGAACATTTAAGAGCAATCTGGAAACTACATGTACATATATTGTCCTACTTGCAACTGAATTGTACAAAGTCCGGTACCATGATTGAAGCAAAGTACAAAATTTTGAAACAAGCTTTTCTCCTGCGCGTCCACCTCGAGGATAATGTTGTGAACATAAATCCTACGAGAAAGCTCCATTGCAATACCTATAAAATTCAAGGGAAAAGCTTGAAAAATTTAACATTATGGCAAAGTATCATTTCAAACCCCACAAATAAAACGTCCAAAAAAWACAAAATTAGAAAAAGGTAATATAAGGTTGCTACTTAGAAGTTAATAGTCAAAAGATGAGGAAGCCCTCAAGTTCCTGCATTCCCAAAAACAAGCACAAGGGAGGAGAAAGATCATACAAAGCAAAACTTGCGGAAAAATTACTACCTAAGGATGTTCATGGTACCACCGGTTCTCATTTTTCATATTATATCTCCACATTTGGTGGGTCATTAAAGAAAATTGAGTGCGGTTATACTGTACATTCGGTTGTACTATAAAATTTGCCTTACTAAATTGTGTAATGACCCTTTTGACCTATGCTATCCCTGCCCACTCTTCACACAGAAACCTTAGTCCATGATAAGAATTTCAAGTTAAACCAAGGCCCAATGCTTATTATAGAATATATTGGGAGGGTTCTTTCTTTTCATTGGATAAGCACATTAGCCCTTGTTACCATGATAAACCACAGTAGCTTATACAAAGATTCAAGCAAAGGGCTAGCGCTCTTGCTGCACTCTCTCAAAGAAGACTTCCTGAGTAAGACTATAACTCTATAAGAAAGGGGGAGAGGGAGAAAAGTTGGCAGCATTGCTATTGAATAGAATAGAATATAATACAATCTTTCTTTTCAGGTCGGGTTCAAGATTCCAAAATGGTCTCATCAAGGTATTCACCTTTCCTATTTCAAGTCTGGTCACCTCTAGTCTTTCCAGCAAATTCAACGAACCTCATCAACAAACTTACTGTCGATGTGAGGCAGCTATGTGTGTGCTATAGAAGAAAGTAAGCCAAGTCGATAAGCTTTTTTGGCTACAATTATCCATTCGAATTCTTTTAACAGTTTTACAATTTCAGTTTTTTTCAGAACAAAAAATGTGCAAATCAGAAAAAGTCATTTGTAATTGTTCAAAACTAAACTGATCTGTTGAAATATGCCTAAATTTTAAGTCAACTTAAAGCTTAAATCACTTGGTTCTAAATACATAAAACCAAAATCTGAACATTAATCATGATACCAAGAAGGCCCTAAAGTGCTAAAATTAGAGGCTCTATCACAAGACATACMAAAAATGCTAAATCACTTATACAGGCTAAAATCTGAGCCTACAAATCAATATTGGATCTTGAAGCGCATCCAAAGTGCTAGCAAAAGCATCCTTCATCAACTCTAATATACATGCAATTTGTGATAGTAGACCTCTTTAACAGGCTATGTTAAGGCTGGGATATCTATTTTCAGATACTACGGGCTGGGCTTGGAAGTGGAAAGTTACCCGGATATCAGGCCAAGCCAAAGCCCTTTTAAATTCTGTCCAAAAAAATCTTAAAGAGTTGAGGGGAATATCTATCTTCCAAAATTCAAGAAGAACAAGAAAAAAATAACTAAAAATGAGTTCCCAGCAATATGTAAAGTAATCTTCCTTTAAAAGAAAAATAATCAAATATGAAACTCTCCTCCTTTGCCAAGTAATATCAGCTTCCTCTCCTCTATTTTGTCCACCTTTTTAATCATATGCCCAAGTTAGAATTTTGGCTTGTGTCATTTAAAAAAAAAAAATGAATGGGAACATGGTTATTACTTCCCACATATATATCTAGTACTTTGAATTTAGCTCACTCAAATTACACATGGAGGATTTAGGATGAACTTTTTCAAAGATGATAGTTGTACTATGAAAGACCAAGGAGAGAAAAAACTGAATAAAAACTTGACGAACAGAATTATGTTGTAGCAATAGCGGAACCACCCGGCAAAATTACCTGAAAGATTAGTCAGTTAGAGCTTGACCCACCCCATTTCAAACTCAAGAATTTACAGCACTATTAGAGCCCGACCATTTTAAGAATTCAACGAGCCACCCAACTAATAATAGGCTGGGTTTGGGCTTTTATTACTTTCTCCGTTTCAATTTATTTACAAATTTGCAAGAAATGGTCTTTCATGGACTCCTAGGCAAAATTTCATTGTGAGTATGAAAAGGATAGAAAGAGAAAGTAGGGCATTTGTTGGGTTGAGATAAAAAGCCAAAAAAAAAAAAATTTGCATTTGATTTGAAACAAAAAAATTAGGAATTATTGCATTTAAAACGAAAAAGATGAAGTATATTAGAACTCAGATTTCTTCACAGGTTTGTACTATTTAAGGTGTAGACCAAACTGAATTAATAATAAGAAGCAGAAGAATGACATCATGAGCTCACGAAACTTATTTAATGCACACTGTAAACTGGCATAAAGCAAGCAACTTGTTATTGAGAGTACGTACTGAGCCAGGAAGCTATATTAAATAACAAAAAACACTACCTGTTACTGAACTTCTCTATGGCCTCTGATGCATAGAGAAGAGTTTCATTGGCTTTCTCTAAAACCACATAAAGCTCTTTCCCTCTTGTAACCCGAGCAACGACCCACGCATTGTTCTTTGCCCTGATGCACACTTCCAGGTCCTTATCAAGGTTTCCATCATCATAAATAGCTCTACTCTTTTCCAAGTCAACCTCTTCTCTCAGCTTGCACATAGCAACCAAAGATTCCTGGAAACACCAGAGAATTAAATTAATATTATAATCATAGCTAACCTTAGCGATAGAAATTCTACAAAATTTTATCATAATATAGAGCAGACAATAAACTTCTATAGTCAATTAACTCCAAATTCAATATACAAAGTATTTGTTTCTATTTTTCTTCAACAATAAGAGTAAAAGCCATGGCTCCATATACTAGAATAAACAATTATAATACAGTTTACTTGCAACCAAAACCTACCTTTGCTAAGGTTGCAGCCTTTGCTGCAGGAGAAGCCCTGGACACACTTCTGTCATTATCCACCAATAGATATCGATACCCACCAACATGGTATGCATTCTCACCACCCCAACCTTTTGCAAGTTTTTCTTCAACTCTTAAGATCTTTAATGATGCCTGATTTTAGAAATCAAAAATAACATTACGCACAAATGATTTTGACACTACGAAGCACAATAATGAACAGAGAAGGCATACGCAAACATTTCAATAAAATTATTTCTAAAAAAATGTATTTTAACAAGTCAAAGCATGTCTAGAAATATAATATAAGTAAAAGCAAAAGCTAAATTGGGGTCTGGAAACATATAAAAGTTTGGCAGCATTTCAATACATGTTTTTAAATCAATATAGCTGATCAGAAGGTTACATCAGAGCAGACAAATGCAACTCATGAAAACAAAGTCAATAATAATTGCAATTCATAAATCAGCTAGCTACAAAATATGTCTTCATAATTGTGAAACAAGCACAAATGATAATCACACATGTATCACTCATAAAGTGGAGAAAATTACTAACATTTTCCAAAAACTGCWGCTTCACCACAGGAATCTCACTTTCTGCATTATTTATCGAAGTTAATGGAATGAGAAGAAGAATGGTCACATTTTTGTGCTGATGTGCACAAAGATACATTCTCTCTTTTCTCTGCTGAAGCAGAACAGTAGGAAATGAAGCATTTATATCTGAACCCCATCTATTAGTTACAAGAAATCCATCCTTTCCCTTCGACCACTTATCCTGCTGCAAAGGCCTTGTAACAAGATACCTATTATCTCCACTTGGAGAGGTATCACGTGATCCTTGGACTCGTTCAGAAGAAGAGGAAGTTGGGAGGATTGATCCTGTTGCAATGTGAGATGCAGCATTTCCTTTACGTAAATAGGACCATGAGCTTGTACTTGCTGATAAAGCACGAGGAGACATCCTCATAACAGCATATGTGTATAAGTTGACTGTGTCTTCCTGGAAATAACAAAAATATAATCACATTTCTTACTATATGGAGCATACCTTTTATTTCTACCAATGAAAATAGGAACACTTTGTTTGGATACCAATATGCAGGGGAAGGAAATAGGATTAAGGGGAGAAGAAAGAAAGGAGGTGGAACCGTGGAAGGTAAAGCCCCATTTTTTTATCTTTGGAGAGTTGACATTCCTTAAAGAGGAAGTTTATGCCGTTCCATCTCCCAACCTCTTTTTCAAACAAAATCCCTTACCCTCCATTTCCTCCTATCTAAACAATTATGTTATTTAACATCAGCATTTTGGCTGGTATACCAATCTCAACACGGCACTAACACAGGCATGAAACAGATCCAGCAGATTGCATTTGGATGCAGCTTGTGAGAATACAGAGAATAGTTGGAGAGAGGAGCAGCCATGGCAGTTCGATTCAGAAGAGAGAAGTGAAAGAGAGAATTGGTTGTTTGAGTTTGAAAGATGTAAGTATTGGTGAAAGTTGATGTAGAGGGTTTACTTAGTTTGCTTTTTCTTTAGTTTACTGCTTGAATTTATCACTGTGCTTTACTATCATGATACTATGTTGCCTCAACTTTCAAGTTACTGCTCTGCCTTTTTAATTTGTTACAGTATTCTCATTTGCGTTAGCTTTTTACCGTTATGAGACATTCAATATAAATTCTTTTGCCCAACCTTTTTATTCTTCAGTTACTCGCAATACTAATCATTCCTTTATAGTTCTACTTTAAAATGGGAGAAGGAAAAAGATTTTATGAGGATAATAATGTAC
>SNQN01000370.1:70019-95079 GCA_008642245.1 Bassia scoparia | reverse complement strand
CCCACCTTGGACAGAGTCACCATGTCCCAAATTTTACGGTTTGCCGTATCTGACACTAGGACATGTGTAGGTGTCCGATTCTTTTAGCCAAGTAAAAGTATTATAGCCAATCTATGTGTAAAACAGTAAAAGTGACAATAAGCTGGATCCAGAAGTTACCGGACAGACTGAAGTTGATACCAACAGGTCATGAAACAAGATAAGGGAATGGCATCCTGCAGTTCCAGTGCATGATTCAAGCACTCGTACCAATGACTGCAAAGTGTTAAGGTTGCTAAGGTTAGAATATGTACATAGAAGAAAACAGTCCACCAAAAGCATGTGAATGGATCATCGTCCATCCACTAATTTGAAGATATTAAGAAAACTATGGGCCAATTAAGTATAGCTAAATATTCCATCATACTTATTTCGTTTATTTTTACAGCAACGTTTTTAATTCACTAGACATACTTCGAACATCCATGTTCGTGTGGAAACTTATTTGATTCATCTCAAAATGCATCTGTTTAAAATCTCATTTACATAATTTTCACAATTAATCCCTCCATACTCTATTGTTGTGTACAATTACTATTTGAGGGAAAAATTAGGAATAACGTAATAAACGTATTATAATATGAGTGGGGTCAAAAGAAAAATAGATTGAAGAGAGAATTTGTAAATGGGAAAAAGTAAGGGACAGTGGAAAAAACAAGAAAAGTGGTAGATCCAACGTTATTAAAATATAGTAAAAGCATGTTCCAAAATGGAACAAAGCAATATGCACACATCAATAGAGAACACCCCAATCAGAAATATGCACACATCAATAGAGTATAGAGGGAGTACACAAGGATATTAATGGTCAATATTATATTGCTATTATATAAGAATGGGGGAACCGGGAAAATATATTAAGATTCATGTGTTGAGGTTATCTTAAACTATTCATTCAAAAGGTAAGGCCCAAAACTAACCCGATATATCAATCGAACAAATAAAGCCTTAAGCGGGGCCAACTACATGAGCTGGATACCTATTGACAAAAGTTCTCTTAACAATATGTCCCTTGTGACGATTTTCCAGCTTAAAGTATTTATTCCAAGCAAATGAAGCAATGGCATAAAATTAAATTTTTGATTCTAGCCCTTTTCCATAATATATTAGTTTCAACCCAATCTATTAAAAATTTCCTGAGAATAAACAATTTTCCCTGTGTCTCAGATATAGTTTCTTCAAGAGGCTAAAGGAGTTTCTCAGAAAATCATTCTAAAAAAGAGTCAAGAGTTATTTGTCTATTACTATAAAAGTCAAACAAAGGCCAACAATATGCATGTTAGGAACTGGGAATTTGTATCGATACCATTTTACAAATCAGAAGATCAAACCATATTACAGAATTCCAAGAAGTCAACCCAATAGTGCCACCGATCATATATTTGCAGCCCCAAAATCTTCCAACAAAGTTTCAAGCACATTTGCACTATAGCTTACCAGTGGCGCATGTGAATAGACACATCCATAAAAAGCATACCTTGGTCCCTAGCCTATCGCTTGCTTTGTCTTGTTGATAAGTGGCAGAAGCAACAGATTATTAATTTGAAATTAAAAAAAAAATAGAACAGCACACTGGTTGTCACACAGCATATTAGACAGCATCATACAATCTGATTTAAATCAAGGCATCACTGCCTCTTAGAAGGGAACTAACAACATCGGCACAAGTGAAGTTAATGCACCCATACTACAATTGAAACAGGCAGTTTTGCTGAAGAGTTGAACCATATGCAATTAACTAACTTATCACTACAAGAAAAATAACCTTATTATTCATTATGTTACTTAAATTAGTCCACTAACAAAAAAACACATCTCAAACACCAATGGTTTGCATAGCTGGGCATCCATCTACTTAAAGCATATATCKAAGATGTAGAGCATAAAAGCATCATTTTGTATAAAACTTACACAAATGAGATAATTATCTACTGACACAAAGTATAAAGAATGAAAGAAATAAATAAATAAATAAAAAGATGGCACAAAAAATATTCGAATTGAATACCTGAATTTCTATTGCAGCCTCACGTCCAACAGTCAGCATCTGCACAGTTCCCCTTTCTTGTAAAGAATCATGGAAGCATGGTAATTGAAGTTTCTTTCCAGAAAAGAAATCTGCCTCAAAGACAAAATTTTTATGTGAGGCACGAGGGGAACAACTTCAGCAATATGCCACAGTGGCAGAAATCCAATGAAGAATGACACAGGAACTTCAGCATTACCCCAGCAGCAGAAATCCAAAGGATACGGTTTTTGACATGCTGACAATTAGTAACTTACAATAAATTTTTAAAAACTTAAAACACAATGAAAAAACATATCTCAATTTACAAAAAGAATCAAGCCTTACCAAACAGATAATCGGTAACAAAGGAGAATAAATGTGAACGAACAAGTGCTCCACTAGACTCCTTGTCAAGCATCGCTCTAATAGTTCCATTGAACATTACAAATAAAGAATGTACTTCTTTTAGCATGCCCCTTAGTGCCTCAGTGCGCCATATACCTTCCAACTCCCTGTTCTTTTCCACTACCTGACAAACAGCAAAACCAATGTATATATATATATAATCAGAAGTTGTTTGGACTTATTCCGTAATCATTTTTGGCATCAATGAACCCCACATATGACTGTCAGTAATGTCTTCTTAGCCAATCTACAATACTCGCCCTTCCAGATTTCCCACATTTCCCAAAATAAAGAAAGCTTTGGACCCATCTCTGAATTGTTAGATACGAGTTTTGAGATCATCTTCACAACTTCACGACACCTACGTTTATATCAACTGAACTACACTTACGTGTATATTAAACAACAATGCAAGCCTAAAGCTGCTAACAAGTCCAGATGAGATAGATCCCTCAACATCTAAGCAATAATATCTACTTCCTCCGTTTTTTTTTTTTATGCCCCATTGTGAAAAATTCGGAAACCGAGGCAAAATTTGGTGAATTGATGAGGTGTATTGATGGGTATATATTAATAATGTAAGTGGGGTCCAAAAAAGAGAGAAAAGAGGTTAAAGTAAGTGTATTGATGAATATTTTAATGGAATAAGTTATGTGGACCCCACAAAAAAGAGTGATTGAAGAGGAATTAATGAATATTTTAAGTGTGGTCCCCAATCCAAAAAAGGAAAAAAAGAAGAGTGGTGCATCTTTTGGGAAATTTCCCTAAATGAACAATGGGGCAACTAAAAAAAACGAAGGAAGTATATACTATAGCTAAAACAATCCCCACTATTTCATTTTTCCCTCCTAAATTTCCCTCTCATTTTCCTTTAATAAATTATTGCATAAAAAAGATAACAAAACAATTGTTAAGTATAAGAAAAAACAATAAATGTGCTTTGAAAATAATAATTCTAACATGCTTGATTAGTATATAATTGAAAAATACTTTTCATGACTTTAATTAAGTAATTGAGTTTTAAAAATAAAAAAGTTTATTAGTAAATGAATAATATATACAAATTGCATATTATCAAATTAAAATCGAGCATTTGCTCGGCCAATTTTCTAGTGAAGCAACAAAACAATAACAATCCAAAACTTACATCATAAATCATAGAACACAAGATTCATTCAAGTCATTTGAAAGAGATAATTAAAAATACAAGAGACGCATACCATCACCATCCAAATGTCAGGCTCTGCTTGATAAAAAACATGAGAATGCCTCTCTGCCTCAATGACATCACATGCAGCATCTGGAGAGAAAATTCTACATAAAAAGTAAAAAAATTATTTCCGGGAAAGCAAGATAGGGTAGTATTATACCGTACGACTCACTACATTTTAAGTACATATTGTATATCTAACTATCACAAAACGAAAACAAATCAAAACTTTACTATTACCAACAGTATTGTGCCCACCAATAAACCAAAATAAAATCCACATTTCACCTCACAACAACTATAAATAATCAAACTCTTAATTATATAGAGCATCTAGCGCATACACCTTAATCACACCTTGATGTACATTTTTCAAAATTTGCAAGTATGGTAATACAGTTGAAGAGATACAAACAGTGATGATAATCATAATTCAAATTTCACAAAAGATAAGGAATAATAGATAAAAAAAAAA
This sequence comes from Bassia scoparia, assembly GCA_008642245.1. Taxonomy (NCBI): domain Eukaryota; kingdom Viridiplantae; phylum Streptophyta; class Magnoliopsida; order Caryophyllales; family Amaranthaceae; genus Bassia; species Bassia scoparia. The sequence continues at coordinate 90,942 of SNQN01000370.1, read as the reverse complement.
AAACTGCTAGCAATTGCACCCACCAATAAATCTAAACCCATATCAAAACTCAATCAATTAAATAAGGGGGGGAAAAATAAAAACCCTTAGAATTGGGAGCAAACAGCTCATAAGCTACTACATTTCCCAATGCGTGGTCAAAAATTTGCAGATTGTGCTTTATGTATACAACTCAAGAATCAAAGATAGCAAATATGACCTCAATTCTTACAAAAATATCAATCAAAACTCTGCTACTACCAGCTACATCACCAATCAAAGTAGAAAACTTACGAAAAATCCCACATTTCACCCCACAACAACTAAATTATCATCAAAATTGCATAAATATTGCAGCAATAAGGTCATCGTATACTTGCAAATTGTGTTGTACAGATTAACATAGAAAAATTAAGCCTAAACACAACACAGTGATAGAAATTATAATAGGTAATAGAATTACTYACCTTGTGAAGGTGATTAAACCTTCACTAAGTCCAATTACAGAGAGTTGATCAGTCAAGGGCAATTCAGAAGGAAAGAAAAAGAGGATTTTTTCGACTTCTTGACCTTCTTGTTGACCTCTTGACAAATCAAAGACGCACAATTTCACGGCATCAGCTGAGATCGTTCCAGTTGAGTAAAGCCCCATGACTTGAAGACGAAATTGCGCACAAATTTCAGCAAACTAAGCTCATGAATAATAACTAGGGTTTTTATCAATTATCAATGCGCAGAACGAACGACAAGAATGACGAATGGCAAGAATAATGAGGGAGGAATGTGAGATGAGAAATGGCGAATGTTTCAATTGATTGATTGAGAATCAAGTTTGGGGGTGAATGTCGTAATAAGACGGTTAAGAATGAGAGAAGAAGAGCGCATAAAGGTAGGTAGGTGCAGTTCGAATGGTCAACTGCTCTAAATTGGATCTAACATACTGGATTATTCAATTTCAATTAGACACCAATAAACCATGAACAAAAATAAAATCAAAAAAATTGCTAATAACTATACACATTTTATCACTTTTTAAAACGCCTTTTTTCAGTGTTGTTAGAGACTAAAATTATTTACTTCCTCCGTTTCTTTTTAGTAGAAACTTTCGAAGTGACTTGAATTCTTGGGCAAAATTTTGGTTGTTAGTGTGAAAGTGAAAGAGAGAAAAAGTAAGCATGTGATTAAGAGAGATATAGAAAGAAATGACATGCAAAAAATGAAAGAAAAAATAGTTTCCACTAATTTGATATTTCCAAATTTGGCAAAAGTTTTCAAAAAGAAACGGAGGAAGTAGTTGATTTTGTTGACTAATGTTGACCGAGATGCAATATCTCATGAGGATTTCAGTTTGACAATAAACCATAAGCGCTAGAAGGGAATAGTCAGGAGGTAGTCAGGAGATGACCCATTAGGCACAACCCAAAAGGATAAAGGCCCACTAAGTGTTTACATTGGAGTTCGGAGGGAAAGGAAGTGTTTAAATTTAAAAGGAAGAACATACATGCGCCAAACAACCACCATGAAAGGGGAAACCGTCACAACTTCTACCCATGATCTTTATCACTTGAGGAAACATCAAACACAACACATCAAACAATCTATCTTTTTTTCACGTTTTACTGCTTTCCTTAGCCGCACTTGGTTTAACAACCAAGTCTAGTTTAGGATAGTTCATCCTCGTGGATTAGTAGCTTGTTACTCTATTTTCCAATTGTATGAACATTGAGGTAATCATCCTTCCTTGCATAATGCAGTTGTAGTCTGATTCTATCGTTACTTTTATAATAGAAGGCGTTTGTATCTTTCCAATCTTGCTTGTCCTAAGCTTTAGTTTTATTCCACACTAGGCTCAATTTTCTTTGTTTTTACATTCTTTGTCCTTTGTTTACAATCTTATGAGTCCTTTTACGTTAGCGAGGTTACCGAACCAAAAACTACATTGGGCGGTTGACTTGTTGGTGAAGTACAAAATCACCTCAACATGTGCTAAGAGAGCCACAAGAGCGGGGATGATTATTGATCTCAGGATCTCCTGAAATCAGGAGAGATGAAGCTTTAACCACTTGAGTTATCCCTCACTCTTTCATATTTCGGCCATTAGTCGCATGCCTCTGACGTTGGAACCCTACCATTTCTTCAATTTCCTCTACAAATACCTTATTCTCCCCTATTCTCCACGATTTCAACTCATTTTTCTCATTTCAACACAATTATCCTCCTTTTCTTCAATTCTTCATTTTTTCTCTCCAAATTTTTCCTTTCATTTTTCTTTGCTCAATTTAACGAATTAGGGTCCCTAATTTTTCATTATTGCAATTTTTTGAAGTCGAGAGATTTAAAAGGTAAGTTAATTCACTTAAATTTTAGCTTTTATATTCTTAAAACTTTTAGGGTTTCAAATCCTTAATTGGATTGGGCAATTCTATCTGTTTGTTATGTTTTATCTGTTAGCATCACTTGAATCACATTTTGGGGGGTTCGCTATAGTGTTATTGCGTCGCTGGGACACCCTGCACCACCAGCAATAGCAGCGGAACCCTCCTCAAGTGATGGGAATGGGATGACAGTGACAGCGGAACCACTACTCATGCTCATTTTTACCTCCTTTAACTCGTCACACTCGGCCACCATTAATGGCTTTTTCCAGATCTCAACTTGCAATGTCTCAAATCCAAAAGCAAAGCAAAGTACAGTGTAGGAAACGTGGGAGAGAGAAAGGGATGATTGAAAGAGGGAGCATGAAAGAGAGGAGTGAAAGGGATGGAAGGTTGTGGCTTTTGTTTGGGGAGTGTGAAGCGACGGAGAATCGAGGGGTGCGATGTGAAGAATTTGGTAAGAGTCTATCGAGGTGGTCCTCACCGATGTGTACAAACTATGTGGATGTTGCAATTTTTTGGTGAGGGGTTTGTTGGAGTTGGGGCGATAGTATGGGATTATATAGGGGATGTTTTGTTGTCTTTTTTTGGAGAGGACAGTTTCGGGGAAGTATGGCTGAGGKGAAAACTCAAGCGGTGAGGTGTGGGCTCGAAGTGGAAGTTGAGGCATTGTCCTTGCTTTGTATCAACGAGAGAGTAGCGACTCTATTCTTAGGAGTCTTCTTTATGATGTTTTTATTTTGTTATGTTGRTGCAATTTTATTGCTTTTAGGCATGTTAGGAGAGAGGCTAATCAGGTTTGCAAATGCTCTAGAAGGATGAGTGAAAGGAAGTAATAAAGAAAGAAGAGGGAGATGATATGAAGTAGAGTGAAACTAGGTGAAGGTAATAGAATTAGATAGATTTTGAAATAAATAGACAGGGGTAGAAGGGTAATAGCTCAACATTTAGCTGTTTGGTTGAAAATCGAAGGACTAGTGGGGTCCACATACCGGAAGTACATGTTTTTTAATTTTATCGGAATATTTGCAAAGATTTGCAAGATAGTGGGTAGCTGTTTTAAAAGAACAATGTGGGTAGTTGTGTTCAAAATGTGCTTAAATGTAGGTAAGTGTTTGCAATTTTTCAAAAAAAAAAAAAATTGATGGAACTCGCTGTACGGGCGTTGGGGCGTCACTGGATCGGACTGGGTCCGGTCCCTTTGCCCTGGGGGGTACGGCGACCCAGTGATGACTTTGATTTTTCTAGAATTGAATTCTTACTTTTGCATATTGTCAGTATGCTTGGAGTTGTGTGTATTATTGTAGGCACGTGCCTTTAGGGGCCGGGGCATGTCCTACGTCGATTGTGTTTATGGGCTTGAGCCATAGAAACCGTACCCGAGTGCGTTAGGGGAGTGTTATCAAGTGAGGCGATTGCCATCGTGCTTATACAAGTTTATCCCGGACGTCRGAAACATTGGTGCTAAAATAATGACCCCATTTTTAGGTCCAATAACAAGCTCGTGGGTTCGGGGARATGGTACAGACTGAATCTTTGACCCAAATCCACACGCATGTAACGGCCTCTACTCATTCTCATTGTAATTCCATTCGATTAAATTCATTGGATACACAAAACATAGCAATATTATCCTCAGAAAACGCTCTAACCTAAAATTACTACAAAAGTGAGTTTCTATTATACGTGAATCGCTACCTAACCTAAAAATTGTGACCACTTCGAATTAATCAAATTAATACGGTGCCTAAAATCCGGTCGTCCATAATTAAACTGACTTTAATGTGATCAAACAATTCTGGTCTTATTTAAAACAATTATAAGAGTCATATGTACAAGGATCAAGAATAATATATACAAAAATTAAAACTCAAATATATACAAATTCCCTTACCTTGAATCGCTATCAAAACAAAAAAAACAAAGGTTAGAATATCAAAGGTTTTACCTTCGAATGTATCACGCACTTATCAAAACTAAAGAGATTGATAGTATTGACAATAATAATCATAATAATGGTGATGAGAATAGAACAAAGGAAAAGAAGAGTTATTTACTTGTTGAAAACCAAAAGCAATTCAATCAAAACTCAATGTATTGTGTTAGTTAAAATTAACAATTAAAAAGAAGAGAGAGAATTAGATTGAATAGTCTCAGAATTTTTACCTAAATCTGCAAGAAAGGGACTCAGAAAGTTATGAGGAATTCGAGAACTTAGGGTTTTTGTGAGTGATTTGTGTTTTGTGAATTGAATGTGTGAGAAGAGAGATATTGTATTGCACATATACCGAGAAGTATTTTGTTATTCGTTGTACGTCCGTAGTTTTTCGAATGAGCACCGAGGGTATGTATTTATACACGTAGACAAAAAAAGGGAAAGAAAGGCAAGAGTATATACGCTTGCATGGACGTATATACGCTTGCTTGGAGCCTACATATGCTCACATGGAGCGTATAGACGCTCTTGACACGTGGTAAGCCACGTTAGGAGTGTATATACGCTTCCAATTCTATCCTTATTTCGCCTAATATATATCTTCAGGAATCTTTGCATCTTATATTCTAAACCTATAATCCGAGAATAACCTAGATCTTGGCTACCTTGGAGATTAAGATTATGCTTCTAGAACATTTCGTATTATTCCCGAGTTTTCTAGATTTCTCTATATTTTTTTAATTCGAAAATTGTTTTATAAAACGCTAACAACCTATAAAAATCATAGAAAATCATAGAAAAATCAAAAAAAATAATCTAAAAATACTAACGGATTCAGAAAAATGTGAGGAATAAAATGAAAAAAAATATCTTAGAAATGACCTTTAGAAATAACTCTAAAAAATCCTATTACTAAAGAATGAAGGTCTAAAAATAAAAAATAATTTTAAAAAATATTCTCCTTCTATTATTGGACCCTCGGTGTATGGTTTCAAGCTCGACTTTAATTCAATTCGTGCAAATGGATTTGATTTATGGATTTCGTCACAACTTTCGGAATCAAATCTATCGCGAAATATCGTACTTTTCATCATTGACTATTCAATTTGGGGAGACGCTTTTGGGTGTCTACAATTATACTTGAAAACCAGTCGAGTAAGTCGCCATCACACTCATTCGGGGAGATGGGGAACCTGGTTTAAGCCTTGCCTATAATTGCATAAAGCAAGGCGAAGGACTCCATAGTTTGGTCGTGCACCAAAGGTCATGGATTAAGGGACAAGGGTAAGGGCGAAATAGTGCTCAACGAATTGGACAAATTGTTGTTAACCCTAATTGCGAGTCCATTGTCAAAAAGAKAACAAAAAACATATTTCCATGTTAACCCTAATAYGCATGCAAATTACTAAGCGAGTTGCTTAGCAAAAATACATACGAATTGGACAAATTGTTGTTGTGACATCTGTGTTTGATTCGATGTTTGATTCCATATTCAAGGTGCCTAAACTCCAATTTGTCCATGACTTAGTCTTATTAGGCGTGAGAAAATGCAATGTGTCGATATTGTTTAAGACATAATAATTGTTGTGATTTGCAAGCATGCAAGCATTCAATAAGATCTAAAAGTTGTGCCTACTGTTGATTTTAATTCAATTCAAATAGTTGTTAATCAATTTCACATGCCAAATGACATAGAAAGTCAAATTTCTAACAAGCATGCAAAATAGTGTTAATAAATTGAGACACTGGACTCTATCAAACCTTGCAACATGGTGCTATTGATTGAGAACGATGCTTCAGACCCTTAAGAACCCTTATAGCCTTCAAAGAACCAAAATCGAACCTTAAAGAACCTTTAAAAGATATTTTGAAAGAACTTCAATTGAATGTTGAAATTGTGTTTAATGTTGAGATAGTTTTGATGTGAGTTTGAATGTGTTTAAGAGTGTTTTTAGAGAGAGAGAGAAAGAGAGAGAGGAGAGAATRGAGCATAGCCTTGCCTTGCCTTATGAAGTGTTGATGTGAAATGTGAAGCCATGGGTTGTGTAATTATAGGCCAAAAGAGTTTGGAAAGCAGGCAAAGTGGGCGTAATTACGCCCCAACTGGGCGTAGTACTGCCCAAATTTGCTTACCTACAAAAAACTTGCTTAAATTGCTTCATGCATATAAAATAAAATAAGAATCAAATATATTCTAATGCCATTCGTGCCTAAGAAGCTTGGGGAGCAGGCTATGGCATGGAAGGTTCCAGAAGCTTCCGGAATACTCCGTTCCGCTCGGTTGCACGTTTTTGCTTAGAAAATTCATAACTATTTTTTCACAAGTTGAAAAATTATGAAAAAATATATATAACTTGCATTTAAAATATTGTGCATTTTTGTTAATATTTCGTGAATTTTGAAATTGCTTGATAATTTAGTTAATTGTTTCAAAGTTAATTAAATTATTGAAAATTCCAAAAAAAATGCTAAAAGTGCTTAGAAAAATTCAGCAAAAATTCGAAAAATTCTTGAAAAATGTCTAAAAATAAGTTAAAATTATTTGGAAATGAAAATTCATTTTTAAAGGTGCTTAGTGTAGGAAAATGTGCTCGTTGTAGTGAAAACTTGCCTTTTTTAGGATCTATCAGGGCCTTAGCTCTCTCGATTTAGCTTGTGTGTTGCAAGGGGTGTCTTATCATTGGCCTTCTTAGGCTAGAGCGAGACAAATGTAGGTATCTAACGAATCCCATAGTTTGGCTGAGTTTGTAGAGATGAAGGTCACTAAAAATGAAAGCCATAGTACCAGGTACATGCAAAACAAATGCATTAGTTTTACCTGCACCTGCGGTTGCTGTTGCTTGTTTGCTTGTGTTGATGCTTGATGATTTGCATGTGCTTGTCTATTAGTTCACGTGTTGATGTTGCTTGTGTCTTTTTCTGAGTTGCTTTGAAAATGTTTGTTGTTTCTATGCCTTGCTTTGTTCTTGTCTGTGTTCTTATCTTCACTGAGGAACTTTGTGCGTATGCTTTTGCTGRTGCTGCSTCTTTCCTTTTTGGTTTCGCCATCCAATACTTTGTGGGGAATTAGTGTTTATGCTTGGCCAATGTCTTCATCCTCGCAGGAGAATCCAATGTCTATGTTTTCACTTGAGAACTTTGTGTCTATYCTTTTCGGAACTTCACACCTTTGCTTAAGATTTCTTATCCTTTGGATCTTCACGTCTTTGCTGTAAATCCTCATATCCTTTAGCATTTCATGTCGACATTGTGGATCTTCACATATGTAGGTGTGAGCCCTTATCGGGCCTTGTCCACGTCGATTTCATTTGTGGGCTTGAGCAACGGATCCTGCACGTGAGTGCGTTGGGGTAGTGTTGTCAAGTGGGGAATCGCCACCGTGCCTATACAGGTTAATCACAGATGCCCGAAACATTGGTGCCAATTTAATGGCCCCACTGTCTGATCCAGTAACCAAGTCATGGGTTCCGGTACGGAATGAATCTTTGACCCAATCCGCCCGCATGTAGCGGCCTCTACTCGGTCTCATTGTAATTTCATTCGATTAAATCCATTAAATACATAACAACTTAACAATTTTATCCTTAGGAAGCATTCTAGCCTTAGAAAACTAATATATAAGAGTGAGTTTCTATCATGCACATATCACTACCTAGCCTAATTGTTGTGACCACGTCAAATTAATTAAATTAATATGGTGCTTAAGATCCATTCGTCCATGATTAATTTGAATTTAATGTGATTCAAACAATTTCAGATCTTGTTTAAACAATCAAAAGCGTCTCATGCAAAAACAATGACAATAATACATATGCGATGATAATCTATATGCAAGATTAGAAAACTCAAATATATATATATAAATCAACTTACCTTGTATCGCTATCAACACAAAAGAAAACAAAGGTTAGTGTATCAAAAGTTTTGTTTCCAATTAAATCGTTTATCACAACAAAAGAGATCGTTAGCATTGACAATTACCATTAAAACGATTTCACTAAAGAGAAAACGATTGAAAACGGATAAATTTACATAATTGAAAACCAAAAGCAAAATGAAATTCAATATATTATATTAATCAAAAATAATAATAACGGAAGAGAGAGAGAGAGAGAGAGAGAGAGAGAGAGAGAGAGAGTTTGATCGAATAACCTAAGAATATGTACCTAGATTCGCAAAGAAACAACTTCGAAAGTTGCGATGGATTAGAGAGACTTTTGAGTTTGTGAGTGATTTGTGTTAGGTGAGTGATCTGTGTGAGAGAGAGAGAGATTTTGGAGAGCTTTGTATTGCACATACTATGAATGATTTTCATTGATGTCCGATTAAGCACCGACATCATGTATTTATAGGCGTTTTGGAGTAGGATAGATAGAAATAAGAATTGGGCATACAGATTCACAACAATACATACGGCATAAGAACCATATGTATGGTAAATACATCCGTACATACGGTTATACTAAATCTGTATACGGTTCTGTTGACGTGGCATGCCACGTCAACGATCTGTGTGCTCAATTCCAATTCTATCTATCTTTAATTAGTTCGGGAATTCTTATCGATATTTCTGAATCTAATTTGCTATCCGAATTAACCTTTATCTACTTTTGGATAAACTTGGTGGATAAGATTAATCTTCTAGAATATTTCGAATCAATTTCCGAATTATTTGGATTTATCTAAGAATTTCTGAATTTATTTATTTTCGAAAATCATTATATAAAACATGTAAAAATCAAAGAAAATCAAAGAAAAATCAGAAAAATAATCCAAAAATATCGGCGAACACAGAAAAATGAGAAGAACAAAATATAGAAATAACCTATAGAAAATATTCTAAAAAATCCTAAAATTAGAGAAAAAAAGGCTAAAAATAGAACATAATAAAAATAAATACTTTCCGCCTATTAATGGACCCTCAGTATATGATTTTGAACTTAACTTTAATTCTACTCATGCAAATGTGTTCGTATGGATTTCTCCATAGCTTTCGYAATCAAATCTATTTTGAAACGTTGTACTTTTCCTCATCGGCTATTCAATTTGAGGAGACACTTTTGGGTGTGTACAACATCCTTAAGAGCTGCATGTCTACGTTGTGGATCTTCACATCCTTCAGAGCTTCATGTCTACATTGTAGATCTTCACATCCTTTAGAGCTTCACGTCCTTCGTAACGTCGTTCACTTCCTCGCTTGCTTGACTTAGAACTTCACGCTTTAGAACTACATGTCTTTGTTTTCATCTTTCATTTAATTTTGTCTTTGCCATTGTGAGAGAGCAGAGACACTCTTTCATTGCCATTGTGAGAGAGGACAACTTCTTTTCATCGTTGTTTGTGGACTTAGCTTTGTCACGYTCGTTGTGAGAGAGCACAAAATCCTTCTACGCATTCATCCTCACTTGAAATTTCAATGGTTTTGTTTAATAGTTATTCCTTTCACCCTCGCTTTAGAACCTGGTTTATTCGCCTCTTCATTCACGCTTAAGAATCTGATGCCCTTATTATTGACCAAGAATTTCACTTCTTCGCGTTTTGGAACTTCATGTTTAAATAGGACTTTATTTCTTGGGGAATGTAGACACCCAAAAGTGTCTCCCCAAATTGAATAGCCGATGAGGAAAAATATACGATATATCAAAATAGATTTGATTTCGGAAGTTGCGACAAAATCCATAAATCACATCCATTTGCACAAGTTGAGGTAAAGTTGAATTTGAAAACGTATGCCGAGAGCTCAATAATAGGCGAAAAATATTTATTTTAATTATTTTCTATTTTTATGGCATTTTTGTTAGTAAAAATGATTTTTTTAGAACTATTTCTAAAGGTATTTTCTAATATTTCATTTTCATCTTATTCCTTTCATTTTTTTATTTTTCCAATATTTTAAAATAATTTTTCTGATTTTTCTATGATTTTCTATGATTTTTACAAGTTTGCAAAATGATTTTCAAAAATATATAAATTCAGAAATTCTTAGATAAATTCAAAAAATTTCGAAATTATTCGGAATATTCTAGAAGATTAATCATTTTTATCCAAAAGTAGATAATGGTTATTTGGATAGTAGATTAGATACAAAAACACGGATATTAATTCCCGAACGAAAAGATAGATAAAAAAAATAATTAAGCATGGATTGTTAACGTGGCAGTAGTTATGGCAATGGACCGGATTCGGGCAGGGTACTCTAGGATCTAGTCCCGAATTCGTTTTTTAGGGTAGGATCCAGATCCTAGTCGGATCCATTAGGGTCCTAATTTTTAGGACTCAGATCCAGATCCGTATCACAACAAGAAATTGGCAGTCGGCTGACCGAGCTTATCGACCGATAATTGAAATCCAAAAGAAAAAGAAAACGAAAATCAAAACATTAATCAATCAATCAATCAATCATAGCCTTAATCCCAATATGTGGGGGTCGGCTAACATGAACCAAATGTGATTATTCCGGGAGGGTCATCCACATAATTTTCCTCCTCACTCCCTCCGATCGAGAGCCTCACTCTCTTGCAAATCCAACTGCTTCAGATCTTTTCTAACTCCTTCCCACCAGTCATTTTTGGTCTCCCTCTACTCGTTTAAATCCCTCTTGATCCCACTCTTCACTCTTTGCACCGGTGCCTCCTGAGGTCTCCGTCTTTACATGCCCAAACAACGCAAGCAGTTTCCCTTAACTTGCTTGCAATATCTGCAACACCAACTTTCTGGCGGATAACTTCATTTCTTATTCGATCTCGTAGAGTGTTTCCGCACATCCATCTTAACATCCGCATCTTGGTGACCCCGAACCTTTTGAAAATGCTCTTTCTTGGAGGCCCAACATTCCGTACCATAAAGCAAAACTGGTCTTATAGCAGTCCTGTAAAATTTCCTTTCAGCTTTAAAGGGATGCTTCGATCGCATAACACTCCTGTACCGCTCTCCATTTAACCCACCCTGACTTAATCCTATGAGCCACATCTTGGTCAATCTCCCATTCTTTTGATGATTGACCCAAGATACTTAAAGCAATCACTCATGGTCAAGTCCTTTCCGTCCAACCTCACCATCCATCATTGGTCCACTTGAGACCCAAATCGACATTCCAAATACTCAGTCTTACTCCGACTTAGCTTAAATCTCGAGATTCCAACCTTTGTCTCCATTGCTCCAACTTGGAATTAACCCCAGTTCTAGTTTCATCCACCAATACAATATCATCGCAAATAACATACACCATGGTACCTCCTCTTGGATTGTTTTGCCTGTCACTTCATCTATAACCAATGCAAAAAGGAAAGGGCTCAATGTCGACCCTTGATGCAACCAATCGTTATAGGGAAGTCCTTTGTCAATCCATCACAAGTCCTAACATTTGTTGACACACCCGATACATGTCCTTACTAGGTCAATGTACCTCCGGGGAATACCTTTTTTCAACATTGCCACCAAAGTACATCTCTTGGTACTTTGTCATAAGCCTTTTCTAGATCGATAAACGCATATGGAGGTCCTTCTTCCTCGCCCTATAAAACTCCATCATTTGTCTTAACAAATGAATTGCTTCTATTGTGGATCGCCCAGGCATAAAACCAAAACTGGTTTTTCAGATATGCTAGTGCATGCCTTACCGTTGTTCTATTACCCGTTCCCACAATCATAGTGTGACTTATAAGCTTTATTCCTCGGTAGTTAGCGCAATCCTGAGCATCTCCTTTGTTCTTATAAATTGGGACCAAGGTGCTCTTTCGCCAATCTTGAGGGATCCTCGAAGTCTTCCATATCTACCAAAAAACTCAAACACCTCAAACAATTAGAACTAAGACTCAAAAAATTTATAGTAAAATCAAATTAACAAGAAAATCAGAAAAATGCTAGATCTAAAAAAAAAAAACTTGAAAAAACTCAGAATATTCGAAGTAAAACTAAATAGAAAAAAATCGAAAACAATTTACAAGAAAAATCAATTTAACCCTAGATCTACAAAAAACTTACAAGAAATACTCAAAAAATAAAGAAGAAAAACAAACCTTGAATGACGAGCAACGACGAGGCATGGTGGTTGTGAGGGACAACGACGAAGGGCAGTGGCGAGGGACGAGTGGCGTGTGGTTATGTGGCATAGAAGAGGAGAGTGAGTGAGGATGAGGGAAGGAGAGAGATGTAATGTGAGGAGAATGATCGGGTTAGAGAGAAAGAGTGAGGATGGATGAGGGGAAATTGGAGAGATAGAGTGAGTGAGAGGAGGGGAAAGGGCGGTGGAGCAAAGAAGGGAGCAAGGAGAGAAGGAAGGGGAAAGGGTGAAAGGATGAGGAGGAGAGAGAAAGAGAGTGAAAGATATGAATGAGAGAAAGGATGATAAGGGTCATATGACTCACGTATAACCCCCCTTCGCGAAGCTTCTAAGTCAATTTTTTTTTATTTTTTTTAACTTATGGTATTACCGATCGAAATAACGGTCGGTAATACCGACTGAAATACATACCGACCGAAATAACGATCGATGGTTATTATACAAACCGTTTAGTCGATCGGTAATACTTCTCCAACCGTCAACAGTCGATAATTGCCGACTAAATTATTTTCGATCGATCAAATCGGTCGGGCAAGCGGCTATTTCTTGTTGTATATGGATCCTATGGATCCGGGTGCTAAATGGATCCTTTCTTAATTTTTTACTTCAAATGAAAAACAATAAATATTGAACCAAATTTTGATTAAAAAATCCTAAAACAACATATATCGTCCTTACGTCTCCCATTATTCGTGAGTTTACATGCTATCATACATGATTAAATATTTTAGTCATTTAACGTACGAGAAAAACAAAGTTTTAAAGACAAATATACTTTGATTTAGAGTATAATTAGTTTTGGGTCAAACTATCAAAATAATGGATTAGTACATTCTTCAGTAGTATTATTATTATCCAACATATTTTATATTATTTTTTAAAAAATGGGTAAACCGATCCTGGACAGGGTCCTAGAGGAGGACCCGATCCAGATCCGTTTTTAAAAAGTAGGATCCAGATGCTACCCGGATCCATCAGGTTCCTAAATCTTAGGATCCAAATCCGCCAAAAATGGATCTGGATCCTCGGATCCGGGTAGGGTCCTTTACCCACTGCCATCTCTATGTGGCAATCCACGTCAGCCACAATCGTATATACGGTTGTGATGACCGTATACACAGTCCTTGTGGTCGTATACACGGTTGTATCTGTATTATAAATATCTTTTTTGGCCTATCTTTTCCCATACGCCTATAAATACATGCTCTCGGTGCTTAATAAAAAATCAACGAATTCTCTTGTGCGTAAGGCGATTCGAAACTCTCAAAAATAATCTCTCTCACAAATCACTCACAAAATTCAAGGTTCTCAAATCCATCTCTACTTTCGGTGTCATTTCTTTGAGAATCTAGGTACAAATTCTGAGGATATTAAATCAAACTCTCACTTTGCTTTTTATTCTTATTTTTTATTAATATTATAATTTCACTTTTGAATTTCAATCATGTAAATTTATTGGTTTTCAATCGTTTTCGCTTTATCGCAATTGTTTTAATCATAATTGTCAATGCTGGCTCTTCTGGTTTGGTGGCTAATTCAGGCAAGTCAAATATTTACTGGTGCAATAGTGATGAGGAGTTGAAGAATGAGATTCATAGAATTTCTGGCTTCCAAGAAGACTGTCTGCCTTTCAAATATCTTGGGGTGAAGGTGTCTGCAAAGAAACTTTGTAYGGATGACTGCCAGATCCTGGTGGATAAAATCACTCATAGGATCAAGACCTGGGGTTGCAGGACCTTGTCTTATGCTGGGAGGGCAGTTCTGGTGAATTCAGTGCTTCTTTCCTTGCATTCTTACTGGGCCTCTATTTTTGTTATTCCCAATTTGGTTATGAAGGAGATCTCTACTATATGCAGAAACTTTTTATGGGATGGCAAAGCTATCTCAAACAGGGTCCCTCCCATTGCTTGGGAGTTTGTGTGCAGGCCTAAGAGTCAGGGTGGTTTAGGGGTTCATGATTGCCAGACTTGGAATGTTGCTTATATGGGAAAGATGGTATGGGATATTGCCAGGAAACAGGATAGTTTATGGCTTAGGTGGGTGGACCATCTATATATGAAAGGAAGAGACTGGAAAAAGCTTCCTTGCAAACCTGCTAGCACTTGGACATGGAAACAGCTCTGGAAGATAAAGGAAACATTCAAGGGAGGATATACCCGGGGGAGTTGGTTAGCTGATTCTAAGGGTTATTCAGTATCTAGTGGTTATAAGTGGCTTAGAACTGATTACCCAAAGGTCATCTGGGCTGATTGGGTGTGGGAGAGACTTAGCATTCCCAAACACAGATTTATTTGTTGGATGGCTAGTTGGAGGAGACTCAAAGTCAAAGCTTTCCTAAAAAGAATAGGTTGCATCTCAGAGGACACTTGCCCCCTGTGTGAATAATGGAGAGGAAACAATAGATCATTTGTTCTTTTCCTGTCCTTTTAGCAGTGAGTGTTGTAGATTAATGTCTGTTAAACTTCAGATTAATCTCAACCTCAGACCTTGGATCAAGTGGTGGAAATGTTGCAGCAGATTCCTGGTAGATTGCAGAAGAGAGTAAGTGCAGCTTGTCTGGCGGGTGTGTGTATCTGATCTGGCAGCAGAGGAACCAGAAAGTGTGGTCTCATCCAATTAGTGCACCAGAAATAGTGATTAATCAATTGTGTAATGATTTGTATGCTAGAATTTCAGTCCTGTTACCTGTTAAAGCTACTACAAATCAAAGAGCTTGATGGCTTAAGAAGGCTTGTATAGGGGCTGTTTTGGTTAGATGTTTTGCTGTTCTTGAGCAAAATGCTGCAGATGATTGGAGGGTAAGGGTGAACCCTTCATAGAAGGTGGCTCCCTTACACTCAATGATGCCTTTGCATCTTGCTTTTGGTCTGTGTTTGCTGGTGCAAGGCCCCTCTGGCCTTTGTCCTTGTACAGTTTTTTGAAATTCAATATATACCTTTACCTTTTTTCAAAAAAAAAACAATCTCTTTTGTTGTGATAAGCAATTCAAGTCGAAGCAAAGTTTTGATACACTAACCATTGTTTTCTCTTGTGATTGATAGCGAAGCAAGGTAAGATTGATTGGTATATTCGATTTTTCTATTATTGAATACTAAGCATTATCTCACATGTATTTTGACATTGTTTATGCATGGAACACTTTTTGATTGCTTAAACAAGATCGAAAARTGTTAAATTACATTAAATTCAGATTAATCATGGAAAAATGGATTTTAAGCACCTTATTAATTTGATTAATTTGAAGTTATCACAACAATTAGGCTAGGTAGTGATATTTGCATAATAGAAACTCATTCTTTTAATAGATTTCTAAGGCTAGAGCGCAACCTAAGGATAAAATTGCTAAGTTGTTGTGAATTCAATGGATTTTATCGAATGGAATTACAATGAGACCGAGTAGAGGCCGCTACATGCGGGCGGATTGGGTTAAAGATTATTTCTGTACCATGTCCACGAACCCACGAATTGGTTACTTGATCAAATAGTGGGGCCATTAACTTGGCACCAATGTTTTGGGCATCCGTAATTAACTTGTATAAGCACGGTGGTGATTCTCTACTCGACAATACTACCCCAACGTASTCACGTGCAGGATCCGTGGGTCAAGCCCACGAACGAAATCGGCGTAGGACAAGGCCCAATAAGGGCACACGCCTACAGGGAACTTCATGTTCAAATAGGACTTCACGTCTTGGAGAACATCACGTTCAAATAGGACTTCACATCTTAAGGAACTTCATGTTTAAATAGGACTTCAAGTCTTAAGGAACTTCACGTTCAAATAATAGTTCACATCTTGAGGAAATTCARGTTCAAGTGCTTCACTTCTGTGCACGTTGTTATGGAACTGCTCAATCTACTTTTGCTTTCTTATCTCCTCTTCGGTGCGTCCATCCACGAAAATTTCTTCATTTGACATTGTGTATAACAATGATCGCATTTAACGATATTTTTGTCGGTACGTGCTTGATTTGCTTATGCCTGCTTATCTCTCTTCGGCTACGCCATCAAGGAAGATCCTTCACTTAGTGTTACGTATAWCAACGATCGCGTGTAATGATGTCTTTTGCTGAAGTTATCGAAGGGGATGGTGTCGTTAAAGTTGCTACTAGGGATTTTTTGTACCTCGACTAGGGAATCTCTAATTTTGATTTCTTCCTTAACCTTGGCTTTTGCTCTTCCTTGGACTATTGCGATTGTCCTTTGCAAATGTGTAGTTATCATGGCAAGACATCTTGCAATGCTGGTGCTTTGAATCTGAGAAGGAATAGGGCATTCCTAGGCCTATGTTGATATCTTCTGAATGTTTATATGGTGGAGCCGACCAATGTCTAGAGGTAAGCCCCCAAAACGTGATACTTGACTCAGTAAACCAATCCTTGTTTGAAAGGCCAGAAGCCTAATGTCTTTGTAGATACCCTTACCCGTTGCTGAACTGAGATGTTGGACTTTAGCTTAAACGAAGCTTGACCTTGTTGACTTGTGAGATGCTAYAGAAGACTTGATTTGCTTTACTTTAAGGCTACCCCATTGGTTATGTACCTACAAAATTTGCACTTAAAGGTGGACCCTAGCTTTGCATCGATTTGTTTTAGGACTTGTTRAGACTCCTTGACTTTGAATTGACTTGTTTGACTTTGTATTGGTGCTTTTGTGAGTTGACTGACACTATGCATGCAACTTATATGAGACACATTGTTTTGACTTTCTTTTTTGCGACTTTGTGTTTTGACTTTGACTAAGGACTCACAAGTCAACTCGACTTAGACCTAATATGCAAGGACTATTGTTGCAAAATTTTGTGTAAGGCAATGACTTTTATTTAATTCTTAGTCGAGGAAGAAAGTATATGGTAATGTAATTTTTGAAAATACATGCAAGATAAAGCCTTCTTAACCAAAGTATTGGGATTAAGCCCCCAGCATGTGTGAGATGAAAGATTCCTTTGAGGCTTGCGAAGAAAGAAGCATTGTGTTGCAATCATTGGTGCAATGATAGCCCCCAAATTATGATGAAGGGCCTCTTATGTTGTGGCGATGTTGTAGACGAACCCTTGCAATCTTGGAAGCTTTGGTGACTGGAGCCTTTTTGCGGTGTTGAGATGATTTGCTTTTGTTGTAGTTGTAAGGTCACCAAGGACTTTGATCTAGTGTGTTGTTGAATCTTCGTTGATCCCTCCATGAGTAGTGTTTCATGAGTGATCATGCAAATGTCATGGGCTACATGGAGGTCTTCCCTTTCTGCTATGAGCCACCGATTTCGATTGAAATATACTGAGACACGGTGTTTACTCAAGTCAAGAACTCGAGTTTTGCTTGTTGAATAGCACGACATTGGTCGAGCATGGTGATGAGGTGTTCCTGGCGTAGAAAGTGCACAAGGTCCTTGATTTTTTGAAGTTAAACGTGCTCCAAATGTATGAAGCTTGCTTCATTTGTTGTAAGGCCCTAATGAATCGATCGGTAGCATGAAGATTAATGAAAAACYTGTCGAACACAAGTAGTGATGCTTTTTTGTGAGGATGCATGCTTAAGGCTTGACATGTAACCATGATGTCCACTTAAGTTAAGAACTTAAGGTTGTTGCTTCCTCTGGAAGAGAGCGAGTTTCTTGAATGAGAATTCTTGTGAAAAATATGGGACCCTCAATGAGCAGTGACTGTGTCTTGTAGAATTGGTTGCATGCATGGAGACTCTAACAAAGTTGCAAGCCTCCAATGTTGTCAGTGCTACAATTGTTGTGCCTTGTTTGCAGCTAGTGAATTCAACTATGACCACCAAGGAACAAGGAATGAGGACCTATTTGACAATGCAAGCCCCCCCCCCCCCCCCCCCCCCCCCCCCCCCCCCCCCCCCCCCCCCCCCCCCCCCCCCCCCCCCCCCCCCCCGAGATTAGAGAGGTAAACTTCATGATGTTGCACTTAGACATGATATTGTTGAAGCAAAGCCCCCATGTCTTGTTGGAGCTAACTGGTGTGCAATTTTGACCCTGATGAGCAAAATCTTGACCACATGATACCACTATGAAGAGTAATAGAGTCCTAAGGGTTGTAGAAAGAAAGGTTAGGGATCTATAATACAAAAAGGACTCAATTTTGTGACTGGTCTGGGGTGACAATGATGAGGGGATTGATGTGGCTGGCTAAGAGATGCAAGTTCAAACTCGAGTCAATGTCAAGTTCTAGACTAAAAAATGTGATTCAAACTTCTAGAAAACATAAATCCAACACGACCATGAAAATAACCTCTTTATTTTTATTAATTTGGTCGAACCTCAGGTAAAGGTTACCTACGTATCCTTATGGAATCAGATCGATCGTAGTTCGTGAGGTCGTATGTGCAAGTGATGCCTCATTTTTCCTAGGATGAAACCTGGCAGGGAATCGACCTAGCTAGGCTTTGATGATACTCATTTGGAGAGGGCTTTTTTGGTTGTAATGTAGGCTTAGGTGTGGGGTGTGAGGCTTTTGGCGACTTATTGCAATGTATGTTCGCCTTTGCATTTGCTTTGATTTTTCTTTGTGAACTTTGCTATGTGTGAAGTTGGGCTTAGACTTTATTACTTTAACTTTCATTTCAAACTTTTATTGATCAAACTTTAAAAAACTTTCCTTCTTTTTTTGTCTTTTCTCTTTTTTTCTTTCTTTTACTTTCTCGTTTTTGTATTGTCTAAACCACAACTTGTCTTTGGTTTCAATTTTGTTTTGCTTTGCTTTGTGCAGCTTTGGCACTTTAGAGGGTAGGAAGATGTATGTGTGAAAAGAAGTTGGCCTTTTGTGTTTGTTTMCATAAGAAGGTTCAAACGGATAGCAAGGGATTTTGACTTGATTTGTACTTGTCACAAGGTGCATGGAGGTAGAAGGATTATTTTGTGGAGCTATGAAGGAGCAATGTCCAATTTTATTCATTTTTTTGCTTTTCCTTTTCTCATTTTTTATTTTTCAAATTTTCATTTTTTGTTTTTGTGAGGTCAGGTGTTGATTAGCATTTCAACATCGAAGTTGAAACACATGAAAGGCTAAAAATATAAAAAAGAAATTTTATTATTGTAGAAAGCTAAAAACGATGACAAGCTTATTCCTATTTGACATAGACTCGAAAATAGAAAGAAAAGGGAAAACAAAGAGTCTAGGTGGAGGGACTCTCCGACCCAACCTATGCTAGAACTTTATTGACTTTTGCTCATGTCACCTTTTGTTGTGAACTATGGGTGTTGTGAGTTATTGCCTTACTTCATATGCTCGGATATCTACCTCTAGGAGGGATGAGAAGACGATTGTCATCAACCATGTCTTACAACAAGTCTTGGAGATTGTAGCATTCTTCAATTGTGTGGCCATTGCCTCTGTGGTATTTGCAATTTTTGTTGACATCCCACCATTTAGCCCTTCTTCTCACAGGTGGGTCAGAAGTGGGGCCAATTGGCTCAAGAAGCCCTTGTCCACTAAGGCGCTTGAATGCTTGTGATTATGTCATTCTGAGTGGAGTGTATTGACGGTTTTGGCATCGTGATTGCTTAATTTTCTCAATAGCGCTGACTTTTGACACATCTTTTGGTTGGTTGGGTGTGTCATTCATTTTGTAGCCTCCGCACTTGCTCTTTGCTTCTTTGGTAAGGTCATCTTCAATCTCAACACCATTGTGGTACACCATGTCAAATGATTCCAAACCTAAATATCGAAGATGGGTGCGATACTTAGGCTGGAGATTGTTGATGAAGATTTTCACCATCTCTTTCTCTTTAGGAGGACTGACCATTTGGGCTTCTGTTTCCTTCCGTCGTGTAAGGTAGGTAGTGAAGCCTTCTTTATCCCTTTGTTTGAGGATTTCAAGTTCCCTTATCGAYGATGAAACTTGAACGTTGCTTTGGTAATGCGTCATGAATGCYTGTGTTATGTCTTCCCACTTTCCCACATCCTTGTCGGGGAGAGAGAAGAATCACTTTTGGTTAACTTGATCAAGGGACATAGGAAACAACTTAGGGAACAGAGCAACATCGATCCCGTGGATTAATATGGTGGCCCTAAATCCCTTGAGATGGAATCTAGGTTCATTGGTCGGTTTGAACTTTAGCAAGTCCATTGTAGAAACTTATCGGGGATTGATTCAAAGTAGGCATTCTTGTTGGTTGCCTTTAGGATCATCCTTTCAAGGCTTTCCACGGTGGCCTTGGGAGGGTCTTGCTCGTATGAAGTAAGTTTGTCTTGCAAGGCCTTGATGGTGGCTTGCATTTCGTCCATGATGCAGGCGGTGTTGCTTTCTTCACCCATTTGTGATGAGGAATTAGAGGACTTAGACTTAGGGTGCTGAACGTTCCTTTTGGGTAAAGGAATGGGGACCGATYGTTCTTCAAGAATTATCCTTGCCGACCTTCGAGGTTGTCATGTAGATTACTCTATCCTGCATGAGAGTGTATTAGACTCGACTTTTAGAAAACAAACAATGCATGACTTGATTCCTTGACTAGACATGTCCTTGTAGTGATCATATCTTGCCTATTGACTTGACTCAAAATGAAAATGCATGAATGCACAAATTTTCTTTTCGCCTTTATTTATTTTCAATTTTTTTC
>SNQN01000370.1:42519-65019 GCA_008642245.1 Bassia scoparia | reverse complement strand
ACATAGAATATCTACCCTAAATTGCTTGTAATTAGTATTGGGTATATTATCATAGCATAGAATAAAGTATGATAGTATAGAATATCATGGTGAGCAAAAATATGTCAGCAATATAATTTGCAAGTATACTCACCATGACATATAATTTTTATAGAGTATAATTTATATAGGGGTAATTATAATTTGCAAAGTCAGAACATATTTAGAATATTTTGCAAGGGCATACAAATGACATGTTAGGATATTTTTCAAATATTTTAGGAAAAATATAGTTAGCTAAATTTCTCAAAAAAAAGTATAAATTTATAATTTCAAGATATTTTATAGCACAAAATATATTTAATTCCGAAAATATAACATAGCGAAAATGGGCAAGAAAACAGTGAACGACAAAACGACACGTGYCAGACATAGAGTGAGAGCCGACTACGCTTTAGTATAGTCACTCCATTGCTGAATCTTAATAGCACAGTGAAATATAATATAATTGGTATATAACTCTACTAAAGCACAATCGGCTCTCACTCTATGCCGATACTAAAACGACACGTAAGATAMAAAATAGAAGTGTACATATTATACGGTATATATTAATAGTTGCATATACTAAAAATATTCATGTTATTATAGTAATAATGGATATTCTATGATTTCATATTAATATGTTAACAACTATACGACTAAGATTTTCATCTCATGTCTTCTTTATTATGGCTAATATATCTCATATCATTGTCTTATAATATATATATATATATATATATATTACATAATATATTATATTATACTAATATTATATATATATATATATATATATATATTATTATATATATATATATATATATATATATATATATATATTATATAACTATTATATAAGAAGGGAGAGATGGTGTCTTTGAAATGTGACCTATTAGCATGCAGCCTTATGATTTTTATTTAATTCATTATACAAATTATTATAAATTTTTGCCTAAATAATAGAAGTTAAAATGGTATTGCATTTCTACATTTCAATAGCCTAATAATTATGAGTGACTCCTCCTTTTATAATATTAAACAGTACATAAAAAAAAACATGATCACTTTTATAAAAAGAATCAAATTGAACAAATAATTTGATTGTCATAAAGAAGAATATGCGAAACATAATTTCATATTAAGTTCACTGTATTTTTTAACATTTCATTTATTATTATTCCGTAATCTATAATCTTGAGCAATGTTTTTTGTCTAAATTACACTTTTTTGTCTTAATATGCTTCATATTTTTGATTAAAAAGAAGAAACACTTAAAAAAAAATTAAATTCAACCCGAATTAATTGGTATGGATTTAAGAAAAAAAAATATGATATTTATAGTTTTTTTGAGACGCCGAATCGCGTGCAAAAATTTATAGTATAAATAATAAGTATATATAATATATATTAATAGTTATTATATATATAATATATATATTATTATATATTATTATATTATTATATTAGAAAGAGACGAGAGAGGGAAGAAAGAGAAAAGTCAGGATCGTGAAAATTAACTTTAAGGTGAAAACGTGAAAACTTTCTATTGCGTTAACTTGCAACATAATACTCTTTCTTCTTATCATTAACTAATTAATCACTTTTACGAATTTCTCACAATTTATTCCAAATTTACTGCCATTCTAATATTCATCGACAATTATTCAAGTATATCGTGTTGAATCGCAAATTCCGTTGTCATTCTTGTAAGTAATAGAATCTTTGTTTATGTAGTTGTTCAATTGATTGATCGTAATTGTATGTTGTTAGTTTTAATGATGATTAACGTTGAATTAGGTGTTGTAGATAACCGTTTAAAAAGTTGAATTTTGGTGTTTTCATGTGTAATGCTATATTGAATAAATTAACCTTGAAATTTTTATCTTTTGCAATGCATGAATTTGTTGTTTGTTGAATATTGTGATGATACAAAGATATGTTCATTAATCTGAAATTTTCTAAAGATATGTGTATAGCATATAAAACTGTTCGTGAAATGATTTGTTTGGTACACTTTTAATAAATGTAAGCCTATACTGACAATGTACCATTTTCCTGTATGATTAACTGGACGTTTTTTCTTAGTAATTTAATGCAATCAACATAAAATTTTTTCTTGTTTAATGTTAAGGGTTTTAAATGATGTGGAATGAATTGTGGTTGTGATTTATTGGATTTGTATAAGAGAAATTTCTTATAATTATGCATGAAAACTAATTGTTGTGTGATGGTGTTTGTGTGTATAGACAGTCATGGGGGACATGTGGGTGGTTGTGCGTTATTTGAAGGGTTGGTGAAGCTGATAATAGATGAAGGCTAGGAGTGTTTCTAATGGGATGTTATTTGCATGGAGAAAGTGGGTATGATATGGTAATTGAATCAGATTGTTTTGTTCTCATATTTACATTTTTAAAAAAATGGTAGATCCTATAATATGTTGGATAGAATTTTAGTGATATTATTTCACTTGCTTGTAGATTTATTGTATTTCTTTTTCTTCTATGTTTAGTATGTATAACTCTGTTTGAGTTAGTTTACACTTTATAATTTTACTTGTACCCTTTCTGTTTTGCTTTTTTAATAATTTGTAGCTCCTTTTACATGATTTATTATGATTGCATACCAGAACATAAACTTGTTTGCTTTTTTTAAATATCTTTTTTATTTTATTTGTTTTTTTGATTAATTTTTTTTTCTAGGAAAATGATTCATGAAATTCCGTCAACAAGCTTGGTTACTACTTCTCCAACACCATTGATCAAGATGACTATACAATTCACATCTCGTTATCTATACACCGAAGGGTTCTAAACAATGGATTCATGTTGTCCGTCAGAGATGAAGCCTTCCATAGAATGACATTTGAATATAACTAGCTGTATGTCTTAGGAATTTACAAGGCATATGCTAAAGTTGTGGTTTGGGGAGACTTGGCACAGATAGAAAGATGATGATAATATTGTGCTGGTAAATTAGTGCATTGTTACCTTCATACCAGTTTTGTGACTATAACTTAATATTATTATAATGCTAATTGTTTGTTGTATTTTAATATATGTACCTCTGTGTTGTTATATGTAGCCACTTTTATATTAATTCTTCCATGATATGATACAATGTGGGTATTATGCATATGATACAAATATGTGGGTACATTATCTATTTTACAGGATACATTAGATACTGGAAATCACACGCAAAATTGAACAATGATATTTACAAATGTGAAATTACTCCACTGAGAGCATGATTCATTTGACTTCCTCAAAGGTTAATGAATAAAAATGAAAATTCACATTACATATTCATTTATAATGTTGATGGAACTYTATATCAAGTRTGGAGTAACTTGGTTTCCCCAAGTAACATCGCTAGGTGATTATCATGGTCGCATGCATGCATTTTCCTGTCATTCTTACTCTTAAATTCTCAATCAACCAATTCCTTCAAAAATTCGAAGTTTTACAACAAGTAAAATTGTGAACGGCTAGTTAATGCTTTTTTTAACCACTATAAAATCACAGTAAAAGCCTTTTTTTTGTCAACTACCAGCTTTTGAGCTATCATAGGAAATAGTGGAGTATTTGTCCTTAAATTGGACTGATAGCTTGTGCTTGCATGTTGCTTCAAAAAATGCCATCTGCGGACAGAATAACTACTTTATTGGTTCAAAAGACAACCTTAATAAATGGATTGGACACCCAAGATTTGAGTTAATTCTTCATTGTATTATTCTTGGAATAATTTTCCTCTTTCACTTTTGAATTCTGTTACATGCAACTGGAGCAAAATAAACCAAGACAGATGACAGATCCAACCAGCCCAAGTGGCCAACCAACTGAAACATTATAATGACACAATCACAGCAAGACCAACCTAAATATATATTACATCAATAATGTACCCATTAAGATTCAAAATGTACACGTATTTTTTCATTTCGTTTATATCTTATAGTTGACCACTAGAATTTTTTCGCTTCAAATTCACATCTTTCTTTTTGCCAATTCCATAACATCTTTCTTTGTAAGCCTCAATTGTTTCACCTTGTCCAACAATTCACTATGTGCATCATTCAGATCATGCAACACAATTGCTACGCAAATTGAAGAGTGGTAAATTCTCCTCTTCAAAGCCTTAAATAGTGGTACAATAAAAACCAAAAAAAATGGAAAAGGAAAAAATATTAGTGAGTAGTAGTCATAATCTTCTTATATTCATACATATACATATATAAACTTTTTAATTACCTTGTCCAAGTCAGATTTAAAGATACTTCATTTGGAAAACATCATATGTAACATCATGAATACCCCACAATCTAAGTTGCTATCTTTTGATTGCCAATCAAAAAGTACAACTTTAACTTCTAAAGATTCAATCAATGAAGATCTTTTATCAAACAACTCCCTTAAAACCAGGCTCAATTGCTTCGCCTACGTACAAAAAAAAATACTCAGGATCAATAGTAATCAATAGATAATAGTGCACATATAATTCTTGAATAAGTTATAGCACAAATTTCCAATGTAATTAATATACTAGCAGCATTATATTTTATTATATACCTAAAGTACAATACAAATGAAACCCAAACTTACTTTCTCATCATTTCATATTTTCCATAAGTACTTCGAATTTATATTTTCCATTTTTTCTAGCCTTTTATCTCATCTTTAAAAGGTAAAACATTGAATTAGTGCATTCATGTTACCTTCTCATACAMTTTTGTGGTCTATACTACAGATATTATATAATGCTAATTGCTTCGTTGTTCTTTAATTTATGTACCCTCTGTCTTTTTATATGTAGCCACTTTTAATCTTAGTGTACCCATGTATATGATGCAAATATATGGGTGCATTATCTATTTTACTAGATACATTAAATACTGGAAATCACACGCAAAAATGAGCAATGATATTTACAAATGTGAATATGCCACACTTTACAATTCACAAAACAGCCAAGCCAACATCCTTATACGTCACAAATTTCAAGAAAAAGTACAAAGCAAACAGGTTATTGCAAAACATTTAAGATTAAGTAGCAACGATTTCTTACTTTCCACAGCTTTCTTAGACTTTGTTACCGGTAGATTTTTACTTGTGCCAACCTTAGACTTTTAACTTACATTACGAACTATTTTTTCTGGTGACTTTGCAAATGTCACCTTCTTCGTTTCATTCCCCTAACGTGCATTAACCATTCTCCCTAAACATAAAAAAGGTTAAATGAACAATAATAATGCAATATTCAAACAATAAAAAAGAGTRTGATCCTAYTAATTTCATTGATGTCCCTATGCCTAAATCAAATTACAAGGAGTTTAAAGGTCTCAAACTAAAGGGGTATATGTTATAAATAAATGGGTACATGAAGTGCGTTACAAAAATTGACCTCCACTTGAATATGGTAAATGTGATTGACTACTTTCAAATGTTGGTATCTTTCCTCCTTACTTACACTGACCAAAATTGACAAATTTTCTTCAAAAAGGGGGAGAGAATGATGAGATTACATTGCTATTTTGCAATATTACCCTATTGATCTAGAAATTAATAATAAATATTAGGATATTAATTCGAACATGGTCACATATCTGAAGGAAATCACGTGCAAAAAAGAAAATCAGCTCGACTTTGGAATAAAATGAAAAGATGAAAAATCTAGATATATCTGGTTCGATAGATAATTAGATTTATCTATTTTTTGTTATTTAGGTCCGAATTGTTTGAGATTAGAATTAGTTTTTAGATATTTAGGATATAATTAGTAGGATATTTTTCGATAAGATTTATATCTTTTCATAAATATTCTTAGTTTATAGGTATATTTTTATAAAATAGTCGAGTCTTAAATAAAAATTAGATTATTCTTGGTTAAAAAACTCCTCTTGTTAATTCAGAGAAAGCCTTGTAGTTTTGGTTGCGTCCGGAAATTCACTGATTAGCTACACTGTCGTTGTTCCTTTTAAGAGCATGGTTCACTTTGTGAGTTAAGATCCTTCGATTCCCTTAAAATTCGAAGTATTTTCAGTTTTTTAAACACAATCAAACACTCCATTCATAGTTTCTTGGATTGAGGATTCTTTCCTATAATTCCACATCAGATTGACGACCTGAAAACTGTAGTGATATGAGAAATTCGGTAAGATTTCCTGACATTAACATTTGTTCTTCTTGAGGCTTATTTCCCATCCAAAAATATCTGAGATACATGACGTATGAAATCAAGATTTAAAGATCCTAGCCTGGATAATCCTTATCTCGTTCTTATGTGGTTAAACAATGATGCATCGTCAGGTAAACCTTGGTTTAATGAATCTCTATGTTTTTTGCAGCAACAGTTTCAATGAACTTACATACATACTATATATACATACATACATACATACAACAAATTATTATATATATATATATATATATATAAGATAATAATATATATAGTATATATATATAAGAGAAAAAGGAGAGGACGAGATAAGAAGACAACAGAGATGCACGAGAGATGAGAGAGCGAAAGAGAAAGATCAGATCTAGTAGAAACTTAACTTAGGTGAAAACGTGTGAAAACTTACTAATTCGATTAACCAACAAACTCTTCTACAGTACATAATTCTCACCAATTTCATTCCACAAAAATTTACGACCATTCTACATATTCACGACAATCATGCAAGTACTATCTTTGAATCGCAAATTCACCTGTTGTCATTCTGAAGTACTAATAATCTTTGTTTATAGTAGTGTTCAATTGATGAATCGTAATTGTATGTTTTAGTTTTAAATGATGATAACTTGAATTGTATTGTGTTAGATAAACAATAAAAAGTGAATTTTGTGTTGTTCATCGTCATCATCTATTTGCAATGCGATGAATTGTGTTTGTTAATACGTGTGATAGTACAAAGATAGTTCCATATATCTGAAATTTTCTAAGATTTGTTATATGCACATAAACTCGATGAAATGATTTTTTCTTGTACACTTTTTAAACTAAAATGTACCCTTAAACTGAACATTACCCATTTTCCTTAGCATTAACTGACTTTTTCTTAGTAATTTATGCAATCAAAACATAAAATTTCTCTGTTTAATATTAAGGGTTATTAAATGATGTGATGAATTGTTTGTGATTATTGATTTGTCACTAGAGAAATTTCTTATAATTATGCATGAAAAACTACTTGCTTGTGCAGTGGTGCTTGTTGTGTAAGAAAGTATGGGGGACATCTGTGGCGACTTGTGCGTTATTTGAAGGGTTGAGGTGAGCTGGAAATAGAGAGCTAGGAGTGTTCTATGGGATGTTATTTGCATGAAAGTGGGTATAGAATATGGTATGAATCAAATTGTTTTGTCTCTAATTTCAAAGATTAAAAAAAGGAGCTCCTAATAATATATTGGATAGAATTATTAGTGATATTATTTCACTTGCTGTAGATTTATTTATGTCACTTTTCTCATGTTTAGATATATACTCTGTTGAGTTAGTTGTACCCTTTATATATTTACTTGTACCCCCTTTCTGGTTGCTTTTACAAAAACTTTGTATCCTTTACATGATTTATTCATGATTTGCAACCAGAACATAAACTTGTTTGCTTTTTTTAAATATATCTTTTTTATTTTAATTTGATTTTTTTGATCAAAATTTTGTTCTAGGAAAATGATTCATGAAATTCCGTCAACAAGCTTGGTTACTACTTCTCCAACACCAACTGATCAAATGACTACTAACATTCACTCCTTCGTACCATCTATACACCGAAGGGTTCTAAACAATGGATTCCATTTCCGTCAGAGATTGAAGCCCTCTAAGAATGACATTTAATATGAAGAGCGGTCGCACCTAGCAAAAATAAAAGCCTAACTATGACCTCCTAAAAAATGTAGTAGAGGTAATTATGGCGACCCATAGAGAATTGTTTATCAAATTAATCCTATTATGTTATTTAGAAAACCCCTTTTAAGAATATG
The DNA here is from genome assembly GCA_008642245.1 of Bassia scoparia. Classification (NCBI taxonomy): domain Eukaryota; kingdom Viridiplantae; phylum Streptophyta; class Magnoliopsida; order Caryophyllales; family Amaranthaceae; genus Bassia; species Bassia scoparia. The sequence continues at coordinate 57,019 of SNQN01000370.1, read as the reverse complement.
TAAATAGGACTAACTAATACAATAACACTAGAATTAATATACGAAGCCTGATAAAATATTAAAATTAAGAATTAAGGAAATAAATGAGATAATAAATAGGATCGGAGATATATACTCGTGTTGAATATTAATTGATCATTGAATTAAATAAATCATGCATATATTTTGATGTTAACCATGAACGCAAACTTGTATCAAACTTTCCTAAATTGCAAATAAACCAAACAAGCTCTTGGAATTATTGTGCCAACTAAACTAATAATCTATAACAAGCTCTTAGACTCGAATTAATAGAACTTTAATAGCTATGATATTAACTTAAGCCAATAAATCACAAGCTCGATCGTGCAACTAAAGGGTTGAATAATCTTAGTATTTAATCAATTCAGTCATGTCCCTTAGACGCCTAATCGCTACTAGCGAATTAAAAGACATTACGATCACAAATTAATCCTAAGCAATAATAAACAATCATTTATAGACAAATACTGGAGATGGCCGGCTAAAGTACGATTAAGCATTCTAAATATTGTCATACGATTATCAATCCAATTCAAAATATGAGCATAAAACAATAAATTAAAAACAAAACCAAACCGCACATTCCTCATTAATTACCAATACACAATATATTCCCTTACCCTAAACTATTAGCTGACATATTGAATTAAATAATTTAATGAATTTGATAATCAAATATAACATGAAAGGAAAAATTTCTTTACAATTTTTTTCTTCATGTCCTCTCCCGAAATTGGAAAGAAGAAAATTAAACCTTAATTCATTCTCCCCCTTCCCTTCATTATAATGCTAAATAAGCCTAAATTTTTCGCTTCCTGACATTGAACCCAAACATGAAAAAAATTAAACTTATTTTCTCTGCCCTTTCCTCCTTCCTTTTCCTCTTCCCTTCCTATCTCTTCCTTTCTTTACTAATATTTTTTTTACTAGAAAGGATATATATTAAAATCAACTCTTAGTTCCGCGTAACCCAAAACGGAACAAAGAGTGTCAACGCATAAGTACATACAATATTAGACAAAGAAAATGCATCCTAGGCTAGCCGAGGAAAGCAGCTAAATAAGTAGCTTTACAAACACAGTAGTAGAGAAGTAAGATCAGTCAAGCTTATAACATTGGAGCATGAAGCAATATCAGTGTTAGAGGATAGCCAGCAATGTATAAAATCATAGACGAAAGCTGAGCCGCAGCTATCCAAGGGATATCCAAATGAGTCGTTCCACAGGAGACATGCGCCTACATACTGGGTAACTCATGAGCCCACCCCATTGCTTTCCGCCTTGATTGTTGAAGGTGACCACCGCAATTTTCATCAAGCATAGCAGCAAACTTCAACAATTATTGGGTAAGTCATGCACTCTGGATGTTAGGCTCATCGCAGCATAATAGGAGGCTTGCCCACAGTCTCCACTTCAACCTTGTCTGCTTAAAAGTTCTTACCATTGATCAAACCTTTCCTTCTATGGTGAATGAGCTTCAAGCAGCTAGGACTGATAACGATTGAAACTTTTTGAGAAGCCCATTAGCCATTTTCCTTGTGATCCCGTGAGAAACACACCACCCTATTAATCGGGAGCGCGATAGCCACCAGCTAGCATCACATTCAACTTACCACACCTGGTGGAGAGTGTCCAGTATCTTAAGGCCCTGGCGTCACCAAAATCTCCTGTTAAAAAAGGTCTTGAATAGCAAGTAGATCATATTTCATGCATGAAAGATCGCAAAGTTTCTTTCATTAGCCTTCAAAACACACATTTATTCTCCATCTCCAAATGCCATAGGTGTTGAGAAATAGTGCCTAGAGTTAGAGAAAAAATTGTTGTATCTAGCCAAGCACTCCATGGAGGTTGTGAATTTCCAAATTCAAAGCAGCATTTGCAAAAAGTTGAAGCCACAAAGATTCAAAGGCAGAAGAAGAGGGCAATCCTGAATAAGATTGAACATGTGACTGCAACCATAACTTGTGCATCTAGAACATGTAGGATCAAAAGATACCACCTGTATAAGACCTCCCCACAGGTAGGGAGAGATGCATGGATATTCCACATACCATCTTTATTTGAATAACTTTAATTCCACATCTCAATTAGAACAGTCCTTTGAGAATAGTGAATTTCATGAGAAGGTTTTTGAAGTAAAGCAGTTGATGTGAAAACACCCTGAGATGGAAGTGCAGTAATAAAATCAAAGTAAGTTCTTATTGATTGGATTCGCCTTAAGTCTCTGATTAATTGAGGGGAAGAAGCATGAGCAATGTCATTAAGGTACCAAGCATTTAATGTGAATTATTTGACAAAAACCCTCGAGGCCCTATATAGTCAGGAATATGGGTAGAGCATTATTAGAGAGTAGACCCACCCAAGTGATTGCTACCACAAGCAAGTGTCAATGCCATTGCCTATTCCAATCTTTAGCCACACCCCAAATTTCTCCCTTTAAATATCTTTCCATAAAGAGGAATTGTATTGCTAGAAATCAGTCCATAAGTTTGTCCTGTCAGATATTTTTGAAGTGAAATTTGACCCAAAGGGATCAGGCAATAAGAATTTCCAACCCTAGCTGGCCATGAAAGTGAGGTCCAGAAACTGTAAGAGATCTAATCCCCAAAACCCCCATGTGAAATAGTTTACACACATTATCCCAGCTTTCTAGGTATGTATTGAAGCAGTCACCTTCTCCACAGGAATTTTTACATGCTTTCAAATCAGCAGAATTGAAGTAGAAGATTAGTTTGCATACATAAAGGTATGCATTGAGCACTGAACTTATGAGCTGCATGCTACCGCCATTGTAAGCAGTTTCGATTGCCACCCCTACAATTTGACTAAATCTTGTCCAGGAGGTCGAAAGTAAGCCTTTTGGCTCAGTTTCTTGGAAGATTTCAACACCTAGGACTTTCCAAATTGTAGTTATCCTTGATGCCCCCACCTCTCTGATTTATCCTGATTGTATGACACATTTTAGAGGAAGAATGCTGGATTTTTATACTCACCCTTAAGGCTTGAAAGTTCAGCAAAAGATTCTAGGACAAAGAAATGTAGGACATTTGCCACTGAACCCCACCAAATAAGAACATCACTCTGCATAGAAAATATAGATAAGCAACGTCTTGTGTTGATTCTTTGAGTGGTTTCCAACTTCCATTCCCACATGAAGTTCAAAATATCCCTAGAAATCTTTTCCATACACAGAACAAAAGATATAAGTGATAGGGCGTCAACCTTGTCTGATGCCTATTGAAGGGGTGAAAGAGGTATCTGACCATACCACAGGGAGAATTGTGGGAGTGAAATCGTCATAAGATGTTAACTATTGACTGGGGAAAGCTAGAATCCCAGAAGAGTTCACCTAAAAAAAACATCCCACTCATGGAGTCAAAGGCTTTGAGAGATTCAAATTTTTAGAGCCATATATGTTTCCCTTTTGCTTATTGAAATAATGTCCACTTCCTTAACAATGAAACATTCTCCTCACCAATACCCCCTACCCTTAATGAAGCTGTTTGTAGAGGGACTGATATCGTGGTAGATGCCAGTGATCCTACCACTAATATTTTTTATCTTAACTTGTAGCATGTTGCATAAAGCCCAATTGGCCTAAATCATTCATTAGTCTGTGGGGGTTCACATTTGGATCAACAAAGTAAAGCATTTAGTGAATGTGAAAACCCCAGCTAGCAAAAAGCAGAGAGATCATAGTAACAGAATGCGAACATCTCCCATAATTTTGATAAGAATCTTGGTGTGATAACCATCGGCCAGGCTTTTCATCGATCCATAGCAAACAGAATTACTTACTGACTTCCTAAGAGCATTGTAAATGATAGATTTGAGCCTTTAGCCTGGGTCACGCCTAGTGATAGGACTGAACCCGAGTGGAACATGCTTACTAAGTGTGTGTTTGGAAAATAGTAGATGTGAGATGGCCATCATACAGGCAGTAGACAGTGACCCAAGGACAATCAAGGAGTCCTTTAAGTTGATGACTTTCGATCAGACTGTTTGAACCTTTAGCAATGATGTGAAATATTGGTTATAAAATCCCCAAATTCCCAATTAGACCTGCTTTTTGACCCAACCAGCCTTTCAACCATGTAAGGTATACTGAATTCATTCAAGGAGTCTTGTTCTAAAGTCCAGCTAGGAAAAGAAGAGTTTGTTCTAACCAATGCGCATTTATAACAAGTCTAGCTATTAACCTTTTTTTCCTGTTGATCAGATTACCAAATTATCCCTATTTTCCAGTGATGAATTCATCAAGAAAAACAGGTTCTGAAGTAATAAAGTCTCCTTGACCCTATCCAATATTTGATGAAAAAGTCCTTGAAATCAGGATGATAGAAAGCCATGCTTCCTTGCAATCTAAAAGGATAGTTTCCATTGATTGATTACCCTTTTCAAGGCCAAACAAAATGGGCATGATCAGAGTACTGTTTAGGCAAGTGAAGTACCTTGGTGTGGGGTGTCTGAATGAACTCAGCATTGCCCAGAAGCTCGACCAACCTCTGCCTAATCGTGAAGATGCCTTGTTGGTGTTGACCAGACGACTTCCCATTTGGAAAACCCAAGTCAATTAAACCAGCAGCTTGGTTAATTGTTGAAAGCCACCCCTTGGTTGTGCGGAAGAGCCTGCATCCCATCTTCTCCTGCTGACTCACCCATTGCATCACCAACCAACAAAAGTGCGAGTGTAGAGGGTGGGAAATCAGCCGTGCATTGTCTCCCAGAAAGCATTACGCTCTCAGCCTCCACACAGGTGCATAAAACTCTTTTAAGGTGAGGAAGCAAATCAGGTTGCCTTGGAGAGAAGTGGGAAAAGGGCAAGAAGTAGTTGGCTGCCCATCTGTGAAGCGAGACCAAGTCAATTCCTCTTTCCAAAACAGCCAAACCACCACGTCTCCCCTCAGCTCTATCTATCTCTATCATCACAAAAATTCAATTGGAATTTTGGCAAATGGTGGCTCTTGAAGCATGCACATTGGTCTCAAAGAACAATGAAAACATTAGTTTGTAGTGAGCATTCATAATCTCCAACGCGGTGGGGGATAAACTCCATGCTTCTAGCCCCTTAACATTCCATACAGCTATTCTTCATGTTAAATAGGGTAGGAGTTGAATCCTGCCTCATCCATGGTTCCTCGGTAAACCCGAGTCCCTTGAATCAGATCTATCCAGTCCCTCCAGTGCCTCTTCCAAGTGTAGTGGAACACCGATTGAAGTCACAGGTCGTATCAATGAGGATACCCTGATGTTTCCTCCTCCGTGGTGGGGGAGTAGAAAACTTCCAGCTGAACCCTACTAACTTCGTGGTGTGCTGTTTATAACCATCGTACGCTTATGGACTTTCGGGACGACCCCGTTCTTGCCAAAATGTAGGGGTTACGCCGGAGTCTTCACAACGGTAAACACCATCCAGTAGAGCTGAGGTTTGCCGGTAGTTGAGTAGAAGCATCTAAACAGTAGAGAGTGATGAGGAGGTTTGTTGTGTTTGTTGTTCGCTGTTGTGGTGATCTGTGAGAGTGGAATGCGTCTGTGGCTGGGAATGAAGTGCTGATGTTTTATCATGGTTGTTCGGTGCTAGAGAAATCCAGATGGGGAACAAAATGGTTGGGTGTTGAGGTAGGGTTGTGGTTCATGGTTTAGTGGGAAGAAATGTGGCAGGAATCGGGTGCAGATGGTGGAGATTGGCCAGGTAAGAGGGGCTGGATGGTTGGTTTGGGTTTGGTTGACGGTGGCAATGAGATTGGGTAGAGTGTGGCTAGGAAAAGAGTTTGCCAAGGGGAGCTTCATTTAAGTTATTCTCCTTAACATACTAGATATTACACGAAGAAGAAAGCAAGTGAAGATTTATGTCAGTTAGTACTAAATCCTTCTGGTATGTTGCAAAATCTACTCTTGTTTTTTTCTTTTGTGGGCCTCACTGTTTCCCCCCATTTGTGAAGCATGTAGCAGGTTTGGTTTTAACCCATCTGGCAAAGATTTTGTGCGGCTGTGGTAATGTTAATTCCTGCGGCTTCTTTATGCTGGATATGGTCCATGGCCCGATATTTATTCTTTGGGCTGTTCATTGTGGAAATGACATCACATCTAGGCCTTCAGCCGTTTTTTTCCTCTCTGCAAATTAAATTGAAGTGTGCACGTCATAGGATCTAGTAAGGGACGCTAGTTGTTTTTCAAGTGATATTTTATCCAAAGTTTCATGTCCAATGGGACCTGCCAATTACAAAACCCCACCAAAGTGCTTGCACTGTTTCCACAGTCGGCTGCATTATTGGGCAAATGGCAAGAATCCACCAATCTGTTAGCAACTGGTAACATTTCACAACTTGCATGACCAAATGATTCCACACAGAAGCACAGATTATGGAGTTCTGTAGACGATGGCTTCCACATCCGCCAACCCAGACCTCTGTGAGAAGAGGGGGCAATGAAGGTCTGACTACGATACATACCCACCGCATAATTCCCCCTAGTTGAGTTATCGGTTGGCATTAATCCACCCTAGAGCTTGTCCAACAATCTATCGAATCAAAAAGCGCATCTTATATAAAATATTCCAACAGCAACTCAAGAAAAACGGATCCACACAGACATGAGTCAAAATATTGTTTGGCTGATGGAACATAATTGGGTTCCATTTGGACAGCATTAGGCTAATGATCAAAGATAAACCAAGCCCCCCCAAAAAGAGCTGCTTCCATAGTCATTAGGGGAAGAAGCGAAAAAATAAACATTATGCTTATAATCAATGATCACATAACCTGTTGCTCACATGACATGAACTCGTTGATTGAGTTATGTAGAACGTATAGAGCATGCCTACAATTTGCCCATAGTGTGGTTTCCATGATCACGTAATCTTTGCAGTACCTCCCTTGTTGAATGATGGCATGTGGATTCCCCTCTAGTGGTTGGTGCTCATGCATGTTCATCCCACTTACATGGAATCAACATATGTTTCCTAGCTTCGTCAAACCAATGGGCATGATTTCGTATACTGCATCTCGAAAAGAAAAAACATGAGTGGTGAGAACTTTCAGGGGGAGATCCCCAGCAGGTCATTCATCCACCGTATCAAATCACACTAGGGATGGTGGTTGATGTAGTCTCATAGTAATAATGTGGGGAAGAAATAAAAAAACAGGCACATGGTGAAACAGGAAGGGAAAACGGAAAACCTAAAGGTTAAGCACACGAACGAGAACAGAAAAAACTAGAGAGAGAAAAGTCCATTTTTTTTACTTATGATTACACATTTGCTTTACTATATTGAACACATTACCGTTGAGAGACAAAAACGTTGCAATTTTATAAGAAAAATCCATGAATCATGTATTCTTGTATGATTAACCTATTTTCTTAATTTATGGAGATACTATCTTCGATAATTATAAATTCTCATACGAAAGCAAGATAATATTTAGATTAAAATAAGATGAAAAGACTAATTAAACGATAACAAAAACTGAATTTCTATGAATTCAACAAAGCTGATTAAAGAATGATTGGAAAACATAAAACCCCAGTGCGAGTACCAAAAACTGAATGGAGATTGAGAAACGACGAAGGTCCCGAAGAGCCTTCTGCCACTAAGTCGTTTGCCTGCTGCCAATCGTAACGTGCTGCTGTTCGTGTATAGCTCTTCCGATGCTCCTGCTTTCTAATCCTCAATTCTTGTCCCCTCGCCAATACTCCCTTTCTTTCGGAGTTGCCGCCAAAATAAAAACAAAACCAAAAACTAAAACTAAAACTAAAAACTGTAAAACTAAAACCTAACTTATTTTAGGGAAAGAGAGATGAATCCAGAAAAATTTCAGGGTCAAACCAAGTCAGTCCTTGAGTATTTGTTACATGCTGAAGGTATTTATTCTCTATAATTTTGATTTTATCTTAAAATTATTATGAAGTTTGTTTCTAAATAGTATTCTTTGCTGCAATGAAGAAAGTTGCAAGAATTGTGATTTTGTAGTTTGAGTGAGACTTGTTATATGTTAAGCTATAATGTGTATATCCACAATTGAGCTGAATTGCATTAATCCATTAGAGGGAAAACAAAAGAACAAACTTTAGCCTTTAGGGTGCTTCATAACAGCACTTTTTCAACACGAGTGATAATACCTTCAAATTAGATCCAAAGGAAGAATCAATTTGGGATGTCTTGCTTGATTTTAGGATTTATGAGTATCTTTCTTCTCATTGTTTGAATTATGGTTGTAGAAGCATTTGCGGAGTCTTTTTGGAGACTAAAAAAATACCCCAGAAAACCTGGCTGAATGAGTTTACTGCGAACGAAGAGAGAAGGAAACACCCATAGTCCCAATCGTAATGCCGTCTAAAATGGTAATACCAAGGCTCTGTTTCCAACTATGTCCCAATATGTGAAGCATCAGTTTCATCCTAACATATATTATTATGCATATTTACTTGGTGAGGGAACCTATTGTTTCCATAATAAATTTGAGTCCTGCAAAACTTTTAGGAATCACAAGATACCGCTCAATGTTCTAAATAATTCAACAAGGAAAAACCCTTAATGAATTTTAAGGTTCTGTCAAGTTTTATACACACCTTGAAACTATTTTCAGTTTGATCAGTTAAATCTAATTATAATACTTTACTAAATAAACACAAAATGCAAAAATAGTTGCTGGAATCCTAGCATTGTTAGTGGTTTTCCTCGAATTAGTATTTCACAAAATTAACGGCTAAGTGGGTGTTGTTCAATCAAAAGGTTTTAAAGAGTATCACATGCATAATGAAAACCTTGAGCTACCCGATGAAGAACAGCCTTATAATGGACTTTTAACCATATTGGGTCATTGCCCTTCTTTTTTTCCTTTCATTCTTCACCCTTTAATGCAATGTTCTGTGCTTGTTCGGAGAATCATGAACATTTACCTCACTTATAATGCAACAGTCATAAATATTTAAATTCTTTATCAATGTCAAACAATCAAGCATAAGGCTACTTGTCTAAACTCAACCAAAGTTTTACTGTAGATATGCTATGAAAAACCCCTTCTTAAGTATAACCGATTCCCTCCTTTTCCTTTCCTTTCCATACATACAAAGAACCACATCAAATGGATATTTATATTGCGAGGAATGTGATTTTGCTGCGTATTTTAAACTCCCTCTCATATGTCTTCAAGGAACAGTCTAACAAAGATCTAATAGTGCAAAGGGTTTCAGAAAGAAGATCCACTTGCACCATATGCTTGAGCAATGTAAAAATAGGAGAAACTCCTTCTTCCTTCCATGGTTTACATCAGCGTCGTGATTTACTGAGTCTCATTTGTCTTCTAATTTCTGAAATAGATGATTATTAAATAAGAGTAACGTTACTTTAGGTCTTGCGTGTTTCACCCTCTTCAATAAACTCATATACCATATATGGTTTCACCCAGAAATTATCAATTATGTTCCCAAGTTCTTATACACAAACCAAAAAGTGTCAAACATTCCTGATTGATTGTTGCCAAATCCATTCCTATTTAATGAAAGTTGACTGACTTCCATGTTGTTTTGCAGTCCCATGCCAGTTGTATCGATCCATGCTTGAGCAACAGGCTTCATGCCCCGTGTGCAAACTAAGAGTTTGGTCAGAAAGGCAAGTGTCTTGATTAACAATGCCATATCTAATATGTCTGATTTGGATACTCCGTAATCTATACAATATTATATGAGTTACCTGTACATCAATTTACCTCAAAAGCCTCTCATTTTTCCTCTCCATGTGATATATCAACTGTATACATCTGTACACTATATTGGTAGAGCTGTGCAATACCTAGCACTCTATTTCATTTTTCATACCATTGTAAAAATTGTGATTTTAGAATCACTGTGAGTTGTGGAATGGAGCACTTATGTATATCTTGTCAATATTTGCAATTCTGAATAGGAAAAATAAAAAAAATAAATCCCAACTTGGGTCTTTCAAAAATAATCCGAACTTTGATTAGCAGGAATAATCCCAACTTTGGTCACTCTTCCATTTTTTAGTCCCATTACCTACAACCTAGCTAGCCGATTAAAAATAAATTTTATTTTTTGTTCCTTTTTTAATTAAAAATCCTTGAATACTCTCTCTCTCTCTCCTCTTCCTCCACTCAACCTCTTGTTGACCTCCTCCTCTTCTCTCCCTCCTACCTCCCTTTCTCTCTCCCTTTCAATCTCTCTTTCTCTATGGTCGACGACCGCAGAGGCCCAAATTTGGGCTGGTGAAAGGTGGGAGGAAGGGGAAGGGGATTCCGAAGGGGTGGGTCGACGCGACGCTCTCGACAGCTTCCGTGGTGATTTCAAAGCTTGAGGATGGATTTTAGGTGGGTTGGGGGCGCTGATTCAGTGGTGGGTGGGATTTCTAGGTGTGGGGTGGTTGTTGCCGTGGGCTAATTTAGTTTGGGGAGGAGTTTTGAGATGGTTGGGGGAGGCTATTTGGGTGTGTGTGTGTGGGGTGTGATGTTAGGTGATGGCAGTGAGGTATTGACTGTGGTATGGCTGCCTTGAGGTAAGTTAAGGGGTGGGAGGTGGCAGTGAGCGAAAGTGGATGTGGCTGTAGCATGGTGAGTGGTCGAGTATTGGAGCAGTGCTATGATGGTGGGTGAGATGTAGAGGTAGGGGTTGAAGGGGGTAACATGGCAGTGGAGTTTGGGTGGTATTAAAGTGCAGTGGGGGTGGGTGGAGTGCCAATGGGTGTATGGGGTGAAGGGTTAATTATATTTTAATTTAATATAAATTTTAATAATTGAGTGTCAATTTAAATTCAATTTAATTCGACCAAGTAAAACGCACACGGTTGCATTTACCTAATCATCAGGTCACTAACCGTTGGTGCAAAAAATGGTAGGAGACCCCTAGAAATGTGGATTTTTCCGAAATAATCCAAAAGTATGGATTATTTTTTGAATAACCTCAAATTGGATATTTTTGTTAATTTTCCTTCTAATATGGAAACTTTTATTGATTGTGTATCAGCGGCCGACAATTTTTTGCGATTCCATCAGCCATTCATATATGACGATTATGGAAATCAAAGAAACATTTACGTTATCTTAGTCACAACATTGAAAATTGCTAAACGTTATTAATTAGATAAATAAATGAGGTGGAATACTATTCAAAGTTTAAACAGTTTTGTGGCTCGCGTCTCAGTTCTCCTAAGAATCACATCTCCCTTTCAACTGATGTTTTTCAATTGTGAGATTATTTCATCATAGAATTATATAATTTTATAGCTTAGTTTATCCTTACTTCTACTATATTTGTGAAACTAAAATTGAAATTGTGATTCAATCATGAGTCCCCAAATAGTTGATGTGGACTACACAACAATCATGGGATGAAAACTGCATGCTTCAGCGCTTACTGACTTGTGTTGACAAGTCTTCTTTTAATAATAATCTAATTTACTCTATATCAATCTAATAGTTTGAAATTATTGTGTTTTAACACTTGACCAAATTATTATTCAAGACTTTCATTTATACTCATCTAGCATTTTTATTAAGAAGAGAAACTCTGGAACCAATAAGTATGATTAAAGAACTAATTGAAAAATATAAGGTCAAACACACCCACAATGACACAAGTTTGGTTGCCTCATACAGTAATGATATTATCACAATATCCCTATGCATTTAGTTACTAATAAGTTAGCTGTTCCTAACATTCGTCGCTATCATAAGCTGTGCTTCTATTACGGAATCTACTCATTTGACATCCATTGCTATCTATAATTGATCTGGTCATGACTGCATGCACCTACGCCTGTTTGTTTTAGATCGATCTCCTATAATGCGAGATCGTGTCTTTGTCTCTGCGGCTTCAAAAAGCTGCATTATTGCCAAATATATAGCATCGTGCATGGTTAGCTGATAAATAAAATAAATTGCATAATTAATAAATCTATGCTAATTTGCTTCCTCTCTTTTCTTGCATAGACTAACAAAAGTGTGACAAGAACTAAGAGCAGCTGATCGAGAGCAAAAGACTATCTGCGTATTTGGTATATACAGATTAACAAATGCCACTGCCCTAAAACATTAAATTTGTATTTTATGGTTATTATACAATTTATACTGGCATATACAACTCTCATGTAGTATTCAAGCAACTGCACTAACTTTAATGTAGATTAATGCCTTATATTCAGTTTGCATGGCCTAAGGGCATTCTTAGCAATATCAGTTTTTTATCAGTCGTTTGTAATTATATAGTTGCAAAAACGTATATGATTAAAACCAAATTGTGAAGTATGATAAAGTGGACACAACGCGCGTGCGCGCCCGTGTAACACTAGTATAATAAGAAGCATACAAATGCACAACGAAGAAAAAGGAGAGAAATGTGCTTGACATAAATGAGTGAGAGCAACTTCAAGGGAGCACTGACCAGCAGGCCTCCCTCACAGTTTAAGAATCAATTTAAACATTTACATGAACAAGCAAATCTTGGTGTAAAATGAATATCAGATAATACACTATGCAGAAACAGAATCTACACACATTCAATGGTTATTATATATGCTATATATATGTTAATTAATATAATATATGTTTTGTTGTTGGTGTGATACTATATATTATATATAGTATAGTATATATTAATACAGTATAAATATATATATAGTATATATATATATATATATATATATGCATATACAATAATCTAATTATATATATATATATATATATAAAACAATATATATATATAACAAATATAATATATACATAGAATATATATAATACATAGAATATACAATATACATATATATATGTATATGCAATATTATAATATAATGCATATACATATAATATATAATATATATACTTATAATATAAATAAATATATATATATATATATATAAGTAGTATGTAATGAATTATGTATATGATATTATATATATAATATAATAAAAATAATATAATATAATATAAATATAATATAATATAATAAATATAAATAGTAGTTCGTGTATCCGAATTGAAGTAATCATCAAGAAATGGAAAGATGACAGAAAACACCTTAGCTTGAGCTAATATTAGAAAAAATGATGCGAACTGAAATATAATTAATTGCAATTGTAAACCCATTCGTGTCGACCTTGTTGGATTTTTCATCTGTTTCTCTATCCTAATATACCACTTACTATCACTACTCTTATTAATTACTCGTTCGCCAAGAAACAAGATGAACAAAGCTACTTTTTCCATCGCAGTCTCTTTCTCACAGTCGATGCCTAGTTAAGCAATTTACTGTAAACCAATACATCAGCGATAATAATAAGCGCTTGTTTAATCTTTCGAGCCTCTTATTTTCACTTGTGTGTTAGAGGAAGTCACCGTAATGTTTCATTGAATACATAGATGATGTACACATCCAGCGGTTCGAATGCTAGTTAGATTATTGACAAACAAATATTTCATAGAAAATGCTTGTAATTAAGTTATACTTCTCTTAACCCATTTTAAATCTGTTCAAATGGTGTAAAAGAACTGAAGATCCAAGTTTTATATATGTCAATGATTATATAAGCAATGAATCTGTATCCTGCAGCCTGCGAAGGCATATTCCACAGGATTCCTGACGTATTCTTCGTTAATCATAACTGTTCCTTCTACTATGGAATCACTCATTTGACTCCTTGGCTTCTAATAATGATTCTGTTAAGTTATGACTGCATGACAGCCTACGCTGGTTTCTTTTAGACCGGGATCTCCTAAGAATGGAGATCGTTCTTTGTCCTGCCGCTTCAAAAAGCTGCAGTGTATTGGCCAAATACTATAGCATCGTGCTATGTGTACTAGAAACTAAAATGATAATTGCAAATTTAATAAGGATGCTAATTCCTTACCTTCTTCTTGCATAGAACTAACAAACATGTGGGACAAGAACTGCAAGAGCTAGCTGATCGAGAACAAAAGAGCTATCTGCTATTCTGCTATATACAGATTAACAAATCACTCCTCTAAAAATAAAAATTTGTAGTTTATTGTATTATACATTATACTGGCCTATATACAAGCTCTCAATTTTAGTATTGCAAGCAACTGCACTACTTAATGAGAGTTAATGCCTTATATTTAGTTCATGCCTAAGGCATTCGTAGCAATATCATTGTTTATCATCTGTTTTAATTTATATTGCAAAAACTATATGATTACAACCAAATCTAAGTATGATTAAAGTGGGACACAACGCGTGGTCGCGCGCCGGACACTATATAAAAAAGCATACAAAATGGACAAGCGAAAGAAAAAGGAGAGAAAATGGTGCTGACATAAATGAGTGAAAGCAACTCAAGGCGCAGTCTGACACAGCAGGCCTCCCTCACAGTTTGAAGTAATCAATTCAAACAGTACATTGAACAAGCAAATCTGTTGCAAATAAATAATCAATAATACACTGCAGAACAGAAATCACACACATTCAATTGTTTTATTCATAAATATGCGCATATATTATATATATATATAGAT
>SNQN01000370.1:12966-42494 GCA_008642245.1 Bassia scoparia | reverse complement strand
TTTGAAAATATATATACATGATAAGAAATAGACTCAAAGGTACAATTGTCTGATTTCTAACTCATATAATTAAGGTAGATTCCTAGATTAAATATTTGAAAAATATAGATGGACGTCTAGATAAACTAAACGTTCAAAAGTATCAAATGTTCTCATTCAAAGGGTACAACTATAATAAAGGGTACATTATTCAAATAAGCATACATATAATAAGAAGCATACAAATGGACAACGAGAAAGGAAGAGGAATGAATCAAAGAGGAAATGGTGCTTGACATAAATGAGTGAGTGAGGCAGGGAGCAGCAATTTCAAGGGTTGGCTGACCAACAGCCTCCCTCACAATTAAGTAATCAATTCAAACATTATTACTATAACAAGCAAATCTGTATCAAATGAATATCAGATATACACTGACAGAACAGAATCTACACACATTCAATGTTTATTCGTAATATGCATATATATATATATATAATATTATATATATATATATATATATATATATATAAATTATATATATAATATATATTATAGTAGTCTGTTATCCGAATTAGAGCAGTAATCGATCAAGAAATGAGGAGTGACAGAGAACACCTTGAGCTTGAGCTATAATATAAGAAAAAGATGCGATGGAATATAAATTAATTGGCAATTTGGTAAACCCATTCGGTTGTCTACCCTTGTTTGGATTTTTCCATCTTGTTGTTCATTCCTACACCTATACACTTACTAATACACTACTACTCTTATAATTACTCGTACGCCAAGAAACAAGATGAACAAAGCTACTGTTTGCCACGCAGTCTCTTTCTCACAGGTCGATGCCTAGTTAAGCAATGTTTACTGTAAACCAATACATCAGCGAGTAATGATAATGCTTAGTGTTTAATCTTTCGAGCCTCTCTTTATTTCACTTGTGTGTTTAGAGGGGAAGTCCCGTAATGTTTCATTGAATTACATAGATGATGTACCATCCATGCGTTCGAATGCTTGTATTAAATTTTGACAACATCAATATTTCATAGAAAATGCTTTATTTAGTTATACTCTTGCTTAACTCATTTTAATGTTCAAATGGTGTAATGAAGAACTGGAAGATCCAAGTTTATATTGTCAATGATCTATTATAAGCAATGATCTGTATCCTGCAGCCTGCAAGATATCTCTCAAGATTCTAAGGGTTGCCAGAGTTGACGACCATTTAGTGTCTTTGACTTTCTGACAAAATTATAATATTCCTAGCTAAGCGGCCACTGACAACTAATATACTAACTACTACTCAAAGATTTGTACACTAAATAACTCACTGAAGATCGTCTCTCTCTCTCTCTCTCTCTCATCTACTAATTACTTGTATATTAATTAAATGAAGGAAAGCAAAAGAATAAGAAATAAAGAAATAGTATTACTAGAAAGAGATATGTTTATGCAAGGATCTAAGCAATGTATAATCATACACAAATAACAAATGAAGAAAGAGCGAGAGGGCCTAATAAGGAGGACATACATAGAGCAAGGATAGAGATATGCCATAAACATGATGCATTAAGATATTGTAATCCTACTATTCCAATGAAACAACGCAAATCTTAGTATGTTGTAACAATTGTACGATTACGTTTAGGGTAAGCTATGCTTGATATTTCAATTCCCGTAATCAATGACGACCAAAGCCCCTTAAAATCCAATCGACAAAAGGAAAAAAGCAAAAAGCCCTATTCGTAAATCAAAATAAACCTCAAAGTATCAATCAAAATTATATATGAAAATTCATAATGAATCGAGATGCGCAAAAAGCAATAAGTAATCGAACATACTAATTAACACAAAGTATATCAATCCAAATTATAAATGAAAACATTAGAATCAAGGCAAAATTTCAGCAAAAAATTCGAACAAAATTTCTGCAAAAATAATGAACAGAATTTAGAAATCAAACATAATTTGAGCAAAATTTTCAAAGAAGAACGATTATTTTGATATTTCAAATAAAAAAATGAACCCTAAAATGTCACATCCAAAATTCAAAATTCGAACAACACATCAACTAAAACTTCATCATGAGTAAATTAAATCACAAATACTCAAATAAACCAAAATTTGAAGTAGAAAATTGCAATAAATTTCAAAGAAATTCAATAACTGTTGAACGAAGAGATGGGAGTCAAAACAACAGCATGAAAATATATTATAGAAAAATTCTTACTCAACAATGAATCAACGACGAATGAACATCCTGCAAATTTAGGAGATTTTGTTGCTTATTGTTTGTGAACAAAAATATACATTAAATGATTTTTGGACGACTGAAATGAGGACTGATCGAGAAAATTAAACCGAAAGAATGGAGATGAGGAGAGAGAAAAAATGTTGATAAAAATTGAATATGGGAAGTAGCTCTAGAACGGACCCGTCATATCGAGGAAATACAAATCGCGGATGAGATTAAATCTCTAAAAACAAACGGTGGATATCTAATTTTTTAGTTTCACCTAAGGTGGTGTTTATTATATTACTAGTATATATAACTTATCTATATATCATTAGTATATTTACATATATACATTATATATTAATTATATTTTAAGGTATAAAACTATAGTTAAGCAGTGCGTTATTCTATATATCTATAGAATATAGATTCAATAATGAGGATAGAGACAAGCATCCACTTTTAAAATTAGATAAGTGAATTGTGAGCGAGCTAATCCATTGAGAGATGGTGCCATTGAGAGTATGAAGAAAGAAGTGTATAGGTAGTGAGTGCTCTATTGGGAAAGATTTATTTCACACGAAAAAAATGTGTAGAACAAATTGAGAATGCGCAATAAATTTCTATCTAATCACCTACAGAAATGTAGCAAGCTCATTAGTATTCCAACATGAATGTGCATATTCATAGAATAACCATGCATAATATCAGTGGATAAAAATAGTGCAGCAGTATGCGCAACAACCAAAATACAGTTCTACGTACGAGCAATCCATACACAACATTTTGTATTTGTGGCATAACACAATCGTGTGATCATGTGCCGATCATATCCTTAAACATATCTCAAGGCCAAGGCATTGACTTGCTACCACACTTAGGACTAATTCATCAAGTCTTATAATATAGAAGCGATTGTATCTATTATCTTCTATCTCGGATCCTCCTTATTTCACAAAATCCTTATATATATATATACTTAAATACACTATGATCAACAATATTATCACCGAGTAGGTGGCATTGAGAGAGCTATCTCCCCAATAATAAGAGCGGTAGAGAGTCCCCTCTTTCTCTTCCTAACCACCGTAACCACTCAATCGTCCTTTTATATATCTATACTACTCCTCAAATAACGACCGTTTCTTTTAAGCCTTACATCATCTACTTACCCGCCTACATCACTAAGTAGATTAGTTGACCTTATATAGGATTGGTTTCACTTTTGATAGTATCTATAGTATAATGTCACCATATAAAGGTCTGCTCATTGTTTCAACCAAATAATTAATGACATATATTTACTAATAAAACATTTCATTACTTAATCATTAATCGACCTTTATTAGGTATATTATCAAGCCTGGAATGAGATTATTAGGAACTTCAAAAGTTGCTCAGAATTCTAAATACCATCAAGGTATGACTATCTTCAAATCTATATATATAATAAAGGATTCAATGTGGTCAGCTCCAAACTTTAGGTTGATACTAATAAAAACTAGACCTTCACGAGATGGAGCAAAAGAGTCTTGTCAATAATACTCTATACCAATAAATCAGGTATCTCATATAGACAAATAACAAGATCACAACCAGAATTAGATAGCATTAGAGAGATCCTAGACAAAAAACTAAGATATAGCAATACGACAAAAACTGGAAGGTAAACATGCATGATGATGGGTTTACACAGTGGCTCTAGCAGCAAGTCGTGGTAACGATGGTGGTAAGTCCAGTACCTTAGTCTAGTTCAATTCAGCCATGTGACGCCTAGGGTGATGTATGATCTTCTTGGTATGAGTCTTTCGTACAATCAAAACGCTCAGTTATATCACATGGTCTTTAGGAGTTGCTCATATCGTCTCCGGATTTAATGCTGTGTATGATGCTTACCCCTATAAAGAATGTTAATTCTCCTAAAACTTTACCCCATCTGGTTGTACTTATACCGCATTCTCCCATCTTAAAGTATTATAGATAATTGGTGCATAGAGTCTCTCGACCATCTTAGTATCATTACACTACAGTACTCAATAACACAGATCAACATTACGTAGTCACCCAATCCACAGTAATATTGGTCGGCTCTTATCTTATAATAGAGTAATTGAGTTAGGTGCTGTTAAGATCAAGGAAAGTGAGTTGTTAGCAGCTTTCAAATCGCGTCGAGTCCACAGAAAATAACAACAACAAAAAAGCACTCAAAGGCCAATCTAATAGCACTGACATCACAGTGATTGTTTAGATTGGAGACCATATCAATTAAGCTGCAGTGAATTTGTCATTTCCATTTTGTGGTTGGGTTACTCGCTGTTTACCGTATCCGCATTTGCATTGCTTATTTGCGCTAATTCGGGTACTAACATTAATTTCCGTCTTAATGGCCCAAGTGCAACTCAAAAACGTGAAGAATTGTGTCGGTGTTAGATGTCGGCAACCACTTGCTTGTTCGCGCTTCTGCCGATAAAATAATACGTCGATCTTACGAATGAAAGTCCTATTCAATACCGCACAAGCTGCAACATCCTACGGCTCACTCTCGCCTTATATCGCATTTCATCTTCGACAGAATTTAGAAACCCCTCAGTATCTAATCCTGTCATCCTCCTACACAGATGAAACACTGGAATTCTCAAGTCCTAATACATGTGTTACAGTCATTGAAGAACTTTTACTAGGTCGAGTCAGAATTGGAGATCTGTTGCCAATTGATATCCATTCATTGTATGAAATAATTTTCAATATTTCAAAAGCTCACAACTCTAAAGTCGCATTAAGAAAAAACGGAATAATCTATAATTCTATACATGAGAAGGCTACCGATTACAATGCAAACTCAGACTGAGATAAGTACAATAGCATAAAAGTGCGCCCGTTTCAAGTGTATTTCAACATCCACATGCGATATCTAACAATGAACTCAATCACATATGACAACAGATTACTCGACAGCTAATAGCTTAGTTGCTACTTGACAACTAATAATGGTTATTCTGAGAAAACACTTAATATAACAATAATATCACTTTACACATGAGCATCGCACGTCGCATATGCCACTAATTTATACTCTAACAACAATAGTATATAATAAACAAATGTGAATAAAGTCATGAAAATAAGCTATGCTAAGTTTGTAACTTTTATCATAATAATTTCATTATCCTATTTCTCAAATTAAGTTTATGTAGCGCAACATGATTTATTAGGGGATGGAATAAAACTAGACAATCTGTCAGATTATCCTGTTATGTATTGTGTATATAGAGTTTCAGGGTATTAATCACAATAAACAATAATACGTTTAAAAGTAGAGTGGTAGCATCGTGGTGTAGTTCCTATTACTTTCACCATTGGTATACTTTTCCCCATAACTTCATGATGAAATCCCCTGGGCGAGTGGAACGTATCGGTATCTAACTCTCTCAACCCTCACTCCTCTAGCAAAATATTAACGGATTTTCCAGCCATAACACACCAAGTCCACCCACCCACCCACGCCATGTTAACCATCCGCTTTTCATCGGCGATAACCTAAGATTTTTGCGATCTCTAGCTATTATAAAGGTCTGCGTTAAACGCCACTCAGGGTTGATCGGTTGATCCGGTTTGAGCCCTTTTTCAGTCGGTAGCGTGGCATGAAGATTGTCGCACTAGGGGTGTGCCGCTACACCTTGTGTCTCCCACTAATAATCTTCTATTAGGTAGAATGGAGGTTCACCACTCCAGCACCCTAAAGACAAAAAGTTTTATTAGTCTCGTCTTTCTAATTTATTGAAAATGGACTTGTGTCATTCATACTCTGCTTCTCTATCTTCTCGAGTTACGGTCTCACCCACTCCACTTGCTATCCCGACATTTTCTCTTTGTAGTTTGTTTATATATATATATATATATATATATATATATATATATATATATATATTATAGTAGTCTGTAATCCGAATTAGAGCAGTAATCGATCAAGAAATGGAGGAGTGACAGAGAACACCTTGAGGCTTGAGCTATAATTTATAAGAAAAAGATGCGATGCGAATATACAATTAATTGGCAATTTGGTAAACCCATTCGGTTGTCTACCCTTGTTTGGATTTTTCCATCTTGTTTTCATCCTACCACTATACCACTTACTAATACACTACTACTCTTATTAATTACTCGTTACGRCAAGAAACAAGATGAACAAAGCTACTTGTTTTGCCATCGCAGTCTCTTTCTCACAGGTCGATGCCTAGTTAAGCAATGTTATACTGTAAACCAATACATCAGCGAGTAATGATAATGCTTACTGTTTAATCTTTCGAGCCTCTCTTATTTTTCACTTGTGTGTTTTTAGAGGGGGAAGTCCCGTAATGTTTCATTGAATACATAGATGATGTACCATCCATGCGTTCGAATGCTGTAGTTAAGATTATTTGACAACATCAATATTTCATAGCAAAATGCTTGTAATTTATAGTTATACTTCTTGCTTAACTCCATTTTAAATCGTTCAAATGGTGTYATGAAGAACTGAAGATCCAAGTTTTATATTGTCAATGATCTATTATTAAGCAATGAATCTGTATCCTGCAGCCTGCAAGCATATCTCTCAAGATTCTAAGGGGGTTGCCAGAGTTGACGACCATTTAGTGTCTTGACTTTCTGACAAAATGTATAATATTCCTAGCTAAGCTACTTGACAACTCATACGTACTAACTAACTACTCAAAGATTTGTACACTAAATAACCTCACTGAAATCTGTCTCTCTCTCTCTCTCTCTCTCATCTACTAATTACTTGTATAATTAATTAAATGAAGGAAAAGCAAAAGAATAAGAACTAAAGAAATAGTATTACTAGAACTAGAATATGTTTATGCAAGATCTAAGCAAATGTATAATCAACACAAATGTACAAATAGAAAGAGCGAGAGGGCCTAATAAAGGAACATACATAGAGCAAGGATAGATAGCCATAAACATATGCATTAAATATTGTAATCCTACTATTCCAATGAAACAATCGAAATTATAGTATGTTGTACATATGTACGTTTACGGGGTAACGCTAGTTATATTTCAATCGTAATATGACGAAAAGCCCTAATCCAACGACAAAAGAAAAAAGCAAAGCCACTAATCCTAAATCAATAAACTAAAGTATCAATCAAAATTATATATAAAATTCATAATGAATCGAGATGCAAAAAAGAATGAAGTAACGAAACATACTAATTAACCAAAGTATCAATCAAATTATAAATGAAACATTAGAAATCAAGGCAAAATTTCAGCAAAAAACGAACAAAATTTCTGCAAATAATCGAACAGAATTTTAGAAATCAACATAATTTGAGCAAAATTCAAAAGAAGAACGATTATTTTGATATTTCAATAAAAAATGAACCTAAATGTCACATCAAAATCAAAATCGAAAACATCAACTAATAACTTATCATGAGTAAATTAAATCACAAAACTCAACATAAACCAAAATTTAAGTAGAAATTGCAAAAAATTTCAAAGAAATCAATAACTGTTGACGAGAGAGAGATCAAAAAAGCATGAAAATAATATAGAAAAACTTACTCAAATGAATCAACGACGAATTGACAACCTGAATTAGTGAGATTTTGTTCTGATTGTTTGTGAAAAAATGATATAAATGATTTTTGTGAAGATGAATGAGGAGATCGAGAGAAATTTAAACCGAAAAATGGAGATGAGGAGAGAGAAAAATGTGAAAATGAAAGGAAGTAGCTATAGACATGACCGTATATGAGGAAATACAAAATCGCGGATGAGATTAAATTCTAAAACAACGGTGGATATCTATTTTTAGTTTCACCTAAGGTGTGTGTTTTTATATTATATATATATATATATATATATATATATATTATATATATATATATATATATATATTATATATATATATAATTATAGATATTAGGATCAAATGAAAGAACTCTAATGAGAACGTGAGAGCATCTGATGGTTGGATTTGAATGAAGGTCAAGATTTTATTCAACCAAAAGTAAATGTGCATAATTTAATACATAAATGTGCATATTTTATACTGAATGTGCATATTCATAAAAAAATGCAATCATGAAAATTCGTGCACATTCATATAAAACTTATGCACATCTTAGCCCCATCTTAAAATCAGGCAAGATGCTTCACACTTCTCATAGACTTCTCATTGGGTATCTATCATTGGTTAATATATATATATATAAATAATATATATATATATATAAATATATATATATATATATTATAACTATATATATATATATATATATATTATATATATATATATATAATAAGATCATGTGGAAGCAACCTTTAGTGAAAACTAACTTAGGTGAAACTTCTAATTTACTATAGGATTTGAAATAAAAGGTCAGATTTAATTAATCTAGAATATACTTAGAAATCAATGGGGTACATTGGAGTTTAAAGGGGTACGTGTGTTGCTACAGTGTTTTGGGGGGGTTTTTGTATTGTTCATCAATAGTAGTTTCAGGTCTCGTGAGCCTTTAATGCTTGATGTACCCTAAATGTAATTTACCCATGGTTGGTTTCACATTCTCATATAACTTGTTGTTTTCATTGGATCTCGACTCTATATATACATATCAAACAAGATCAACAATAATCATCAATTGGGCCTTAATAAATATGTAAAGGAAACATCCATCGACGAGTCCCAACAAAAAATAACACAACAAAAACAAAAGCAATAAGCACATCAATATTTTAATTGAGACATTTTAACAAACGGTTAATAAGCATCTTGTGCCTATACCTGCAATGGATCGGAGATGGGTCGATGGACCTCAATCCGCTCCATCCATTAGCACTCACCATCATCCGACCCATCCGTCCCCTGCCAATCCATCATCCCAGATCGATCCATCCGTCACCGCGGTGAAACGATGGATCGATTTTAGCGGGTTGGATCGCAATTCATCATTTGTATGATATTTCATATCAAAAGCAAGTTTAATATAAAACGATATTGTATTAGAAGCGTTCAATACTAGTACAAGCAAGCCGTTCAAGTTTAAACGAATACATATATATCTTGAGCAGTTCAAAACTTAGCTCTAACACAAAGTTAAAAACATAAAAACTCATACATCCATAGTTCAAATTCCAACAAAGTACAATATGGAATACAAGTATGCAACATAATCTTAATTTAACTATGTATTATTAGATGGATGGATGGGTGGGTCGGTGGTGGATCGGTGTGATCGGAAACCTCAACCCACATCCACCCGATCCATCACCCATCCACCCGCCACCCGGTTACCATCCGCTTTTCTCGATTTTCATCATTTAATCGGGTCGGGTGGATCGGATGTCCACTGGGTTGGGTGAAATTGCCAGGTATACTTGTGCCCAACACAGTAAGCACACCACAAAACACAAAAGTTGATAGTTATCTTAAAGAGAATGTCTTACCAACGCCCCTAAATTTTCATGACTAATAAGATATACCGGCCCAAATGCAATAATAATTTTCATATACCTTTGGTTAGATGTATAACATAAATCTCAATTATTTTTCACATTAGCATTATGACCAACTCATTAATCTCATACCAATGCACAATGTAACTAGTACAACAGCAAGAGTGCAAGACATCCTATCGATAGCGTATCATTGCAATAACATTGTCATTTAACTCCTTTTTTGTAACTAGCAATTTGAGAAATTAACAAAACCAAGTCCAGAACTAAAATTTGTGTTTCTCATGAATTCATACTTTCAAATCATATTTATAGATAGGGGAAAGGCATATAACAAGATAAATTTAAGATGTAATAAAGCTTAGAAGGAAATTGAACATGCTGGGTACAAAAAAATAGTATTAAACATTCAGCCAAAAAGTGTCTTGTATTTGCTCTAGTTTACTCTAACTTGATTGCAGCTGGAGTTAGCATTCCTAAAATTAAAAAAGATACCATCTTTATCCTTCTATAGCAGGCAATTTCCTATAACATGCAAAGACAAGCTACAACTATACAATTAAATGACAAACAACTATCTCCAACTAAAGATACTTGTGAATAAACAACCATCGATCATGTTTCATGTCCAACTGCATTCATAACAAAAGAGATCCAAACAATCCTTTTTCACAAGTTCATCAGCACATAATTGCCCAATCAAATCAAAAATTCACAATCAAAACTAATGTTCTGAACAATAAGAGATAGAAGCTGCATTTTGCATCTTCCCTAATGCAATGATCATACCTTTACTTCCACATTGTTCAGATTGTGACACATCTTTTTTTATAACTAATTACCCTTATTAGCTACATACTTTTTCACGGATAGCAAAAAAACCTAGATATTCATTCTCTCAGTAATGCCTGAGTTGATTGCCACTGCCCTGTTCATTGAAGATCATTTTAAATGAAGTTCATAATTATAAATCTCACCAGCAATATCATAACACTGGTAAAATAAGCTAATATGCCCCCTAGCTAGGTTTATTCTCAAATGTTGTTTTAGGACAAGATGATTTTACTGAATTTTAGCTATTAGTTTTTGCATGATCATAGCCACAAATTTGACACTTAAAACTACAAAAAGTCAATAATACACAGCACACACACCTATAAAACAAATCTGACACAGAAGTGCTTCAGTATTCAACATTCATAARCAAATGAAGTTGGATTTCAGATAACTTATCAATCTTGATCAAAAGTAGTAGACAAACAACCGACAAGCTAAGTCTTTTATCATGCTGAAGACAATGAACTATAACTAAATAGAGATACTCAAAATCATTAATCKACTATCAATAAAATTTAAAATCATAAAGATGATGCTGCTAATTCAAGGTCTCATTAAAATTTGTTAATAATGAAATAATTGATTGGCATGAAAAGTTAATGATCAAGTCTAACTATCACAGCTTGCTGAAACTACTAAGAATCACTTAGGAACTACCTGAAGGAAATCACTTAGCATTTATCAACTATCAAGCAAAATTTATTGTTATTAGAATATGTTTATGAAAAGAGCTAATAAAGGATAAGGTGGAACACAATCAAAATTTGAAACGTTCATTCTAACAATTAAAATAAAAATAAAAAAACACGTTCAAAATTGTAAAAGCGCTATAGAGTGTTGAGTACCTTGAGTTCACTAGACCGTAGACGAGGAAGTTTCTAAGAATTAAGGCGCTAAAATTCACATTTTCAAAGAATAATTAGTATACCAYCACACAACACATGTAATCCTTAACTAACGATTCCTATTCAGTTTCTAARTGTAATTTATTGAGCTAAAATGAAATTGGAAAACTATCATGCTTCAATAATTCATTTTATGCACTAGTAGAAAAAAGCTCAAAAGCTGCGCCTCAAAAGCTACGGTTTTTTGAAAACCGCAGCATTTGAGAGTCAAAAGCTGCGGTTTTTAACATAACCGCAACATTAACCTGAATTAGAGCGAAAAAAAAATAGAAACACAGAAAAGCTGCGGTTTTTGATATAACCGCAGCTTTGTGCATAATAAAAATAGATTAAGCAAATAAAAATCGAGCATTTCAGCTCGGCCCAACACTCAAAAGCCCACCTTACCTCCGTATAAAACCCTCAGCCCCTCATTTAACCAAAACCTAATAAACCCCCTACATGTCTCTCTTTCTCAGCGTCTCCTCTTCCTCCTCTTCTTTCTTTTCTTCTCTTCGCCTATTGTAATCTGTCTCCTTCAACTTTCCCTTCTCTATCTTCTATTCTTTCTCTTCTTTCTCTTCTTTCTCTGTAATCTGCTCACGTTGCTTATCTCCTTCTACCCTTTCCTCTTTACTTCACCTATCTCCTCTCGAATTCGCCGACTTCCCTCCCCCTCCAAAAAATTGTGTTTTTATCCAAAATTTGGGAGAATTTGTTTTTTTTTTTTTTAATTTCAAATTTTTTTTAATTTTTTCGATTTTCAAAAAAAATTTTCGAATTCGCGCGAATTGCAAGATCTGTTTTTTTTTTTCGATTTTCAAAATTTTTAATTTCTGGTATTTTTGGGATTCTCGATCTCGTTGCTATGTGATGCACTTCGCTCTTTCCTCGACGCGCCTCGCTGCATGTCATCATTCTCGCTGCAGTCGCAATTGACGAATAAAACCTCGATCTAGGTTTTTTGGTAAGTTATTGCTTTTGATTTTCTTAATTCGTTTTTTTTCGATTTTTTTGACGATCTTATTTCATTTTTCTTGTTTTTTTATTTCTGGAATGTGCTCGTCGCTGCTCTCTCATCAAGTTTCGTTTTGGATTTTTAAGCTTGGTTGAATTTGCTCTGGATCTTTTTCTGACGAATATATATAAAAAATAAGGTGGTTTTAGTGTTTTTTTTGGGGATGTTTGTCGAAATTTGAGGTTTTTAATTGGGTATTTTAGGTCGATTTTTTAGGTTTTGGTCTAAATTTTTTGGGCAGAGGCACTCTGTTTTGTGTAGTCTAGGTTCGATTTTTTCAAAATCATCTTTGATTTTAGTTTTTCAATTTTACGTTTTCGTTTTTTTAATTCAGATTCGTTTTATTTAAAAAAAATTAGATTTTGATTTCTGATTTGGTTAATTTGCTCTGAATTTCTGGATTGGTTGAATTTGCTCTGGATTTTTGGACATAGTTATGTCTGCATTTTTTTTCTTTGCTCTGGAATTACAAGTTTCAATTTTTTTATGTGTTGCAGGTAACATGTTTTGGTTGAAAATAAACATTGGAAGATGACTACTCTCAAGAACACGAACTTATATTTTTTGCAAGCCATGGACATTATAATTTTATTGTTGTTGTTGAGGTTTAATTAAATTGTTGTTGGCAGGTTTTGTTGTTGTGTTTGCTTTTTTTTTTTTTTTTTTGAGTTTTACACTCTTTTTATCTCTATTATTTTTAACGAAAATATTTTCGTTTCTGGATTTTTAATGGTTTGGTTTGAAGTTTTAGTAGTAAATTTCATTTTTATGTTTTTTAAACATCGTCTTTGATTTTTCTGATTTCAGTTATGTGTATGTATTTTGATATGGAATGATATATTGATTAATTAAAATTTAATATTCACATGCAGATTTTTATTGTTTTTTTTTTCTTAGTTAAATTGATAATTAAAATTAACAATTTTTTATTTTTTTTACTGCAGGTTAGTATTTGGGTTGAAAATAAATATTGGAAGACATTCTCACAACATTGGTGATTTTATGGACAACATTATGTGATTTTTTTGGACAAGGGACATTATTTATGACATTATTAATTATACTTGAAATATTAATTTTTGGACATAATTAGTTATTAATGATAATATTGATTTGGACCTAATAAAAAGATAACAAAAATTATAAAGCATCAATGTAATCTTTAATTTTCATTAATGGAAATAATAATTTACCAAATGATTGTTAATCTTTGAAATGAAAAAAGTTTTTTTTTTATATATAAGAAGTCAAAAGCTGCGGTATATGCTAAAATTGGCAGCTTTTGAGGAGGTCAAAAGCTGCGTTTTTAGCTAAAAACCGAGCTTTGACCCCTCACAAGCTGCAGTTTTTAGCTAACCACAGCTTTTGTCGAAATTTAGTCAAAAGCTGCGCTTCAAAGCTCGGTTTAAAAACCGCAGTTTGGGGCTATATTTAAACCGCATTTTTTGATTTTTTTTGTACTAGTGATGGCAAGCAAAATAGATTCGCAGAGTTAAAATAATAATACTGCATAATCAATATGCAAGAACAACATAGTATCAAAATTAATGTAAAAAATGGCAGTGAACATCGAATCATTCTGCCAAAACTCAGCCAAGGTCTTAAACAAAAGTTTTACAACCACCGGAAATTATCCCGTGTCCTCTTTCGGTGCTGCAACGACCTACTATAAACTACTCTAAAGCACAAGATTAGATATAAATTCAGAAATAGAATAATTACATTCCACCTTCAAAGAAATCAACATATATAAGATAATTACTCCGCAATACAACGTAGTTTAGGACTTGACCCACTTTCTGACCCCTTATTCCAAACCAGTAACTTCCACTTTACCAGCAAGCATTTCAACCTCATTCTAAACCAACAATCCAGCAACACTTCTGAGATCATGCAACCAGGAGTAGAGATATGAAAATCGTTCAGAATCGAATGCTGCAAATTATTCAACTAATCCAGATCAAAAATAACAAATTAGAAATCCCCAATTTTAAACCCCAAAATTCCCAACTTGTTAAACTACCTAGCTCAAACAACCCTAATTAAACAATGAATGAATAACGTAAATTTCAACCATATCTCTTGGCAATTTCCTTATCTCCTTCCTCATACATTACAAACCTAGATTGTTAATTTGCGAACTGGCAATGAATTTCAACTTTCATTCAATTGTGCAACCATCTCTCACGCCCTCCATGACAATGCCTATATCACTTATCTCATAAGATCCTCCAAAACGGAAAAAAAAACATAATTACGAGTTGAGCAGATGTGTAGACACCAAAAGTGTTCTCCCCAAAGTGAAGATCGATGATGAAACATACACGTGTGCGGACGATTGATCTGAAAAGACGCAGCCAAACTCGTGAAAAAGCTTGAATATAGAATAATACTCGGAACAATGAAGCAAAGGTAATAAAGGAAAAAGTATTTTCTTTATTTATATTTAATTTTTAGAATTTTCTTTTTAACTTTAGGATTTTTAAAATAATTTATAGGTATATTTCATGATTTTTCTTTTTAACTTTAGGACATTCTTCTCATTTTTTCTGAGTTACCAGTATTTTTTAGATTATTTTCTGATTTTTCTACAATTTTCTATGATTTTACAAATATTTCAAATCAAATACGCAAATACAAAAACAGAAATACACAAAAATACCGTAGAATACGGGAATGTTTTAGAATCGATTTCTTGGGAAGAAGGCGTCCACTTCAACGAAATCACCCGGAATCGCCAAGGAGATTCGCGTATAATCTCGAGAAAATCAGATTATAAGCTCAGAAGCGTATATTCGCTCACTCGAGCGTATATACGCTCTCGAGCATATATACGTCCTCTTGAGCGTATATACGCTCCTTTTTCAGCGTATATACCGCTCAGTTCCTCATACGTGCCTATATACATGCTTTCTTCACTTCGAGGGGACTTCACACGTCACAAGCACGTACATTCTGTCTACACTCACTCTCACTCCTTACTCATAACAATACGATTCTGCTTCCTTTCGGGTCCACTTGAAGAGGATATTGAGGATACTCTGAGGTTACTCACCCAAAACTCATTTTCGCTTCTTTCTAATTTGATTAACAACTATTCGACTCAATTCAATAATAGATGTTAAAACCCACCTTTTAATCGCTTCATGTAAATATGTAGGATTATTTATCACTTTCTGTTGTTTTCGTTTTCATTAACCTATATCCATTCTTCATTTCCTCGTTGTCATTAAGTTGCTTATATTACTACGTCTCTTTGCATTTGTAATAGCAGCTTTAATGAGGCGCTTCCTCATCAATTCTAACATGTTTATTTGGATTTGTTTTAGCGGATCGATTCAAAGGCCGTATCATTGTATATATATTTTTCTAACAATTTATTTGTTGCAGCACAAGGTAAGGATGATATATATTTGTATATGCAGCCTTTTTTTCCTTGAACTCTTTAGCCTGTTTTTCACGTACTTGAGGGGCTCTCCCACTCATCCTTATGCTATCACTCTGTACACTCATCATGCGTTCCTCTCAAGCCATCGCATTGAAGCATTTTCTCCATGTTCTTCTCCATGCGACTTTCAGTCAAGTCACCGATTTGGGCAAAACTCAAAATCACATCCAATACCTCATCCTTACCATTACCATACCAAAAGCTAGCTAAGCCGTGACTCCACAAATTACTAGGCTTACCTTACTTCTCAACCATTGCCCCCAGTCTGATCAAGCTGGGGGTTCACCCACTAAACAACCATCACACCACAATTAAGTCATTGTCCCACACACCCAAACTCCATGGGTTGGGGGGTCACTTGCAATCAAGAGCATCGCCTTTGCTCGATGGGGGCTTGAGATGGCTCCATCCCGCAATCAAAAGCATCTTACCATTAGTCAATTTCCTTGGTCTTTTCATGCATTAGATCTAAGGACAAACATGCATTACACATGTAGTCCATAAGCATCATCATGCGTTGAGCTACAAACATCATCATGCATATGCATCCTACACAAACGCATTACATTTGCACATTGCACCACTCTACACGAGGTAGGGCCCATCTTACATGCAATTGCCTACCAGCTATACGAATTCGTCGCTATATGCGATTGTTGCTATACGCAACAGCCCTTTACACCACTTCGGGTTTGGAATTTTCTCGACCGCACGAAATTCCACATATGCACACTTCGGTTTTGGAATTTGCTCCCGCACCAAAAATCCACATACACACTCTTTCGGGTTTAGAATCTTCTCCCGCGCAGATCTACGTATGCACATTCGGGTTTTGGAATTTTCTCCCGCACAGAAATTCGCAAGCACACTCGGCGTTTGGAATTTTCTCCGCACAAAAATTCCGCATACACAACATGGCATTTCCTCATGCCTTACGGCATTCATTGCTATCGCGATTGTTGCTACACGCAACACTCTCCGAAAGCCAAGGTGCCGTAGGGAATTTTCCGAAGGAACGAGGCGTCCAACGGATTTACATTACTTTTTCCCGAAAACCAGGTCAGCGTAGGGAAGGATCTACATCATAACTCTCCGAAATGCAGGTCAGTTCGTAGGGGAAATCTCCGAAGGAACGAGGTGCTTCCAATGAACTTACATTACTTCTTCCGAAAACCAAGGTCAGCCGTAGAAGAGCTTTACATCATAACTGCTCCGAAACAGCCAAGGTAGACCCGTAGGGAATCTCCGAAGGAAGAGGCGCTCCAACGGAGCTAACATCATTACTTTTCCCTGAAGAAGCCAAGGTTACGCCGTAGTGAGAAGATCTGCATCATTCACTTTTCGCGAAAAGCAAGGTCAGCCGTAGGGAAGTCTACTGAGGAACGAGCATTCCGAAGAGTTCATCAGTATTCTCCTGAAAGCCAGGTAAGCGTAGGAAGATCTCTGAAGAATCAGCCATTCTCGAACAGAGTTGCATCACGTTTTTATCCTGAAAAGCCAAGGTCCAGCAGTAGGAGAAACGCCGGGATCAGGCGCTTCAGGGGCATAAAAATTTCATGGGTGGCGCGGTAACAGGTAAACTAACCTTTGTTTTGCAGGTACCGCACGTAAAAGGGGTAACTCAGGGTCGCAGAACGTCTTGAGTTGCTCTCCGTTCCCAAATCGAGATACTTTGATTTTCGTCTTAACGAGATTTCGTCTCTCCAGACTCAGTCAAAGTGGGGCTTCTGTAGACCACCTAAATTGTTCCCAAGGAAGTAATCGATGATGAAACATACAACGTGTCGCGATCGATTTTGACTCTGAAAAGACGCAGACGACCCGTGAAAAGCTTGAAATATGTGAAGTAATACTCGGAACTATGAGCAAAAGTCAATAAAGGCAGAAAAGTATTTTCTTTTATTTATATTAATTTTTAGAAATTTTATTTTTAACTTTAGGAATTTTAAATAATTTATACTGGTGGATTTTCATGATTTTTTTCTTTTTAACTTTAGGAATTCTTCTCATTTTATCTGAGTTCCACCAGTATTTTTAGATTATTTTTCTGATTTTTCTACAATTTTCTATGATTTTTACAATATTTCAAAATCAAAATACGCAAAAATACAAAAAAAGGTAGAAAATAAACAAAATACCGTAGAATGAGGGAATGTTCTAGAATCGATTTCTTGGGGAAGAAGGTCACATTCAACGAACATCACCCGAATTGCACAGGAGATTCGCGTATAATCTCGAGAATAATCAGATTAATACGCTCAAGAAGCGTTATACGCTCACGTGAGCGTATATACGCTCCCTTGGCGATATACGCTCCTTTTTCACGCGTATATACGCTCAATTCCTCATTACATGCCTATAATACATGCCTTTGCTTCATTTCGAGGGACTTCCACGTTCACCAAGCACGTAACATTTGTCTAACTCATCTTCACTTTACTCATCACAATAACGAGTTCTTGCTATCCTTTTGGTCACTTCGAAGAGCGATATTAGAGGTATACCTCTGAGGTTACTCACCAACCAAACCTCATTTCGCTTCTTTCTAATTTGATTAACAACTATTCCGAGTCTTCAATTCAACTAATAAGATGTAAATAACACCTTTTAATCGCTTCATGTAATATGTTAGGATTATTTTCACTTTTTCAGTTGTTTCGTTTCATTAACTTATTATCATCTCATTTCCTCGTTGTCATTAACGTTGTTGTCATTACTAACGTCTTCTTGCTTTGTAAGCAACTTTAACGAGGCGCTTTCCTCATCAATATAACATGTTGTTTTGATTTGTTTAGTGGATCGATTAAAGGCGGTATATGTTATTTATTATTTTCTACAATTTGTTTTGTTTCAGCGACAGGTAGGATGATGTATATTTGTATATGCATATTGTATATTTTTTTGTATGCTTTTTGTTTGCTCTTTAATAAAGCCCAGAAATTTGTGAATCAATTAAAGTCATTAATCATGGACACACCGGCTTTTAGGCACTTTTTATTTGACTAATACATAGTGATCACATTTTCTAGGCTAGGGTAGTTGTTTGTTGCATAATAGAAATCCATTTTTGTGTAATTTAAGGATAGTGGCTAATAGTTTTGAATATGTAAGTGTGTGCATCCAATATCGTGTTTAATGGAATACAATGAGACTGAGTAGAGGCGCTACATGCGGGGGATTGGGTCAAAGATTTAATCCGTACATGTTCCGACCACGGCTGGTTACTGGTCGGAACATGGGGCCATTGTTATTGCACAAATTTCGGGCGTCGTATTAACCTTTAGGCACGTGGATCCCTACTCGACAAACTCTCCCACGCCTCGTGGGTTGTGGCTCAAGCCATAACACAACACACACATCGATGTAGGCCAAGGCCCCCCCCCCCCCGCGAGGTTGGCCAGGCCACGTCTACAAGATGTGAAATCAAACACGACATTAATTAAAGCCAATTATAACCTCAATGAAACAAATTGTTCGAAATTAAACTACCTAATCTTATGAAAGAATGAGTCATACTGCAAATCAGTTTTGTTAAGGTACCACTTCCAATACTAACCACCTCTTGAGACCTTCCTGCGTCCATGGGTCCGCATGCATCCAACACGAACTCGCAACGTTACATTCACCTCAAAAATGGCGATCAAAATCCAACGCTTTGAGACCCTTTTGACGTTCATGGGTACATGCGGCCAACACGAAATCTGGCATTCTCGCAACCCTAGCTTACCTCCAAAAATGGCGATCAACCTCACCTCTTGAGACTCTTTGACGTCCCATGGGTTGCATGCGTCACCCTAAATCAACGGCGTAACTGCAATGAAACGCCGGCGAAATTGTCAGGTGTAACGGCGACGAACCGAACGGCGAAATGTGGGCCAATGTGGTGAAAATGCAAGGGAAACAGTGGGGAGGTAGTCGGGGAAAGGGATCGAATACGATGAGGTGTAATGATTACATGAAACTCATTTTGTGGATGGGTGTAAACAATAGAATGCAGGATAGGATGTTTGGGCACTGTTATATGAACAGTAACTTGCCATCTCCTTTTACTATTTTATATAAATATATATATATTATATATATATATAATATATATATATATATATATATATATTATATATATATATATATATTATAATATATATATATTATATATTAATTATATATAAGGGTTAGGAATCAATGAGAAGAACCTTAAATGAGAAAGTGTGAGAAGCAATCTTGGTCTTGTTTTGGAGAATGAACGGTCAAGATGTGCATAAGTTTATAGTAAATGTGCAAATTTTTGTACATAAATGGCATATTTTTTTGGTTTTTGCACATTCACCAGAAAATTTGTGCACTTTATGTACAAAATTTGCACTTTTACTTTTTCATGAAATAAATCTTGACCTTGATTCAAAATCCAATGATCAGATTACTTCTCACGCTTCTTCATTTTAAGGATGCTTTCTCATTTGATTATATAATATATATATATATATATATATATATATATGTATATATATATATTATATATATATATATATATATGTATATATATTATATATATTATATTATATATATATATATATATATATATATATATATATATTTATAT
Organism: Bassia scoparia; assembly: GCA_008642245.1. Taxonomy (NCBI): domain Eukaryota; kingdom Viridiplantae; phylum Streptophyta; class Magnoliopsida; order Caryophyllales; family Amaranthaceae; genus Bassia; species Bassia scoparia. The sequence goes on along the minus strand of SNQN01000370.1, from coordinate 22,024 downwards.
ATATATATATTATTATAATATTATATTGTTGTATGTATTGTATATTGAAACACAACTAGGTGAAACTAAAAATTTTAATCTTGACCGTGTATTTGAGAAGAAGGTTACGATTTATCTACGTATTTTGTATTTCAATCTGGGGTACATTGAAGGTTTAAAGGGGTACACGGTATGTTCATCAACAATAGCTGAAAGTCTTGTGTACCCTTTACTGCTTGTATGTCCTTATAATGTAAATGTACATTTATTTTGGTTTTCACGTTTTCATATATGTGGTTTTCATTGGATCCTGACTCTCTTATATATATATATATATGCAGTCATTGAACGTGGCGCGATGCACACGGTCCTATCGGATGGTACATAAAATGGAAGTTTACAAATGAAAGTGATCGAAAATGTACCAAACAACATTGAAAATACAATGAAATTTTAGTTATGAAAATTATCACTTGCATTTAGTCAACTTCTTTGTAGCCTTCACAAGTGAATTAAATAATTCAATGAAATCATGTAAAAAAACATGCTCTCTAAAAAAATACAACTCTAACAAGTTTGTGTCACTAATATTAAAATATAAATTAAATTGAAAATAGTTTTGCTGATATTGATATGCTGGTGCTTCCCAATTAAATTTTCAATGATGCCTTATGCAATGTCCCGAGTCACCTTTTAGCTTTCATTGATGCTTGACCAGTCTTACTTAGGTGCTTAACTAACAGATTAACATCAGTTTAAAGGTGTATCTAATTAAAACAAAGCCTTAAATTTTCAATGCTCACATAAATGGAGTGAAATAAACATTAGAATAAAGGCCAATATTCACCAAAGCATTAAAGCAAAGCACTCTTCCTCCCAGAAAATTCCCACAATAACTAAACACAAAGAGTTACAGATCAATTAAGTCATTCCTATACCTAACTCACAATGGTCACAATATAATAAATCCCAATGCTGAAACTCTAACATATATAGCATGGAAAAGGAAAGACAATATAAGTTTTGTCATTTAAACTACATTTCTACCATTTCGATCCAATCCCAGTAGTACCAAATTAAATTTATTTGCCTGATTACTGATAGACATTTTTCTTTACTCAAAACTGCAAATTCAACTAAAGAATCCAGAACCTAGGACTATGACATTTATGAATTCACATGTCCTCTATTCATCCAATATCTTTATGTTGTACATTGCTAAGTGGTACAACAAAAACGACATTAATATTTATTCCTGTCCTTGTCAAACAAATACTCCCTCCGTTCCTTGAAGAAACTACCATACACTATTTGGGTCTAAAATATAAAAACTAATATAATATAAGAAGTGGGGTTAAAAAGTAGATCTAGAATAGAGAGAGAAACAAATAAAATTGCATTGTTTAATGCACATGAGTGTATTGCAAATGGTATGATGAGTTTCACATGATGGACCACCATAATTAAAAAACTAATATAAGGTTTCCTAAAACGATATAAAGTGGGTGTGGTAGGAACTTCATGGAACATCCAAATGAGGGAAGTGGTAGGAATTTCATGGAACGAAGGGAGTATATGGTTTTTTTTAACTTCTTGTATATTCGTGTATGTATGGACTAAGAACTGTAGATACCTACATTTGTCCCTCCATAAAGGCCAATGATAAAACTATATCACAATGCAATTGGTCCAATTCTAAAGAACAACTGCCTTAAACAATGCTYTAGAATCTCAATTTGCAAAACCGAAGCACCTTTTCTTGCTCAAAGCACCCTTAAAAATAAGTTTTGATTTCAAAATTATTTTAACTTATTTTTAGACATTTTTCTAGAATTTTTCGGAATTTTTCTAAGCATTTTTGGCAATTTTTCGGAATTTTTAGCAATTTAATTAATTTTGCGATAATTAATTAAATTATGAAAACAATACCAAAATTCCAAAAGCCTCAAAAGCTAAAGTCAACATCAAAATCAAGTGCAAAGTCAAATCAAAACCTCAAGTTCATTTGTCAAGTTTTCAAAATCAAAAGCTTGTCAAAATATAGTGCAAAAACAAAAATCAAAGTGCAATTCAAGCCTCACACCCTCAAACCTAAGCCTACATTACAACCTCAAAAGTCCTCTCCAAAAGAGCATTGTCCATCACATACACACAYGACCTCACAAACTATGATCGATCTGATTCCGCAAGGATACATAGGTAGCCTCACCTCGAGGTTCGACCAAATTAATAAAAACAAATCGAGGTTCATCTCAATGAGTGGTTCGATTCTCTAGAATTTGAAAAATCCCCCTCTTAGTCTAGATCTTGACATAGACTCACTTTCGATCCAACATCTCAAGACCAACCGTGTTAGCCTCACATTTGCATCAACCCTTAGTCACAAATTTCAACCTTTTTATTTTTCGAACTCTAGCCCATTCTTCAATTGACCCTTTAGACTTTTTTGACTCAGTCAACATGGGGGGCTTAGTGCCCATATTATTCCAAATTTCAACTTCAAGTTAGGGGGATCCTTTCATTATACAAGTGGGTCAAGTCCATGGTCTCATCAAAATCGAAGTCCAATTAAGCCTCTCCATGGTCTCATCAAATTCCAACCTCAAGGTCAACATCAATTTCAAGGTCATTCTCTTGTCTAGGCATAGKAAGCTCTACTCGTAGGCCTCGGTCTTGGTCTCCCTCGAGTGAACCCTAAGTCAAAATCAAATCCAGAGTTAAAGTCTGAATTCAAGGTCAATGTCAAAGTCAAAGTTCAAAATTAAATTCGTCACATGTTAAAAAATGTTACTCCCTCCGTTCCATTAAATTCGTGCCACACTACTACAAAAAAGAGCAAAGAGACCGATTAAAAAGGGGCAAAGAGACCGCATATCAACCGGTCTCTAGGTGAGAGGGCTCTTAGGGCAAGAGACCGGTTAAATTTTGCGGCTTCTTATCATGATCAAAGAGACCGGTTATGGTTTCTTTGACTGCAATATAAGAGACCGTTTTTTAAGCCATAACCGGTCTCTTTGATGCATCAAAGAAACCGGTTATTACGTATAACCGGTCTCTTAGGTTATATTTCCGAATTAAAAAAATACATCGAGATGTGAGAAATCCCACATCTCGATGTACTTTTACACATGCATGAATCAATAATTCTAGTTGGTATTCATCCAAGAAAAATAAATAATTCTGGTTTCCAAAAAATTTTACACTATAACAAATTACGAAGTTACTTGTACAATGATACATACACTACCAAAAAACACTAAAAAACTATAAGTGAATCCCCTCTGAATTTTGGTATGTATCCAATTATTAGAAATACATACAATATAAGTGATACAAACCATAAGATAATACTACATACTTACAAAAAAATATTATCATTAAAAAAATGATTTAATTCGCAAAAACACTTGTTCATTTCTTTAGGAGTTGGAGCTATTCACATTCACTTATTTATACCTGTAAAAAAATCATACAAATATAATTAACAATATTTACACTTACCTCAAGCACAAAAATGAAAAAATGAGAACATACCTTATGTTATTTGTAAAATTGAAAGGGAAAAAATAAGCTTACAAACTCATCACGAATCCAGAATTAAAAAGCTTAAACGAATCACAAAATAAAACCCATACACACGTCCATCCAGTCACCAGAACGTATTAAAGACTCTAGCAACACAACAAAAATAAAAAACAAACCAAACAACTAAACTCATAAATATTAGATCTGAAAAAATTGGCAAGAAACCTCAAACCACAAAACATAAACTCAAAAAAAAAAAACCCAGAACACAATCACAAACCCAAAAATACGATCAAAGTATCAAATCGGAAAATAAAAAAAATCGAAAACTTTAAAAAATCGAAAAACTTTAAAAAAGAAATAAAAACAAATGCATGAAAACTTTAAAATTATCGAAAATAATCAAAATCGAAAAAAAAAAAAATCGAAAAACCCTCAAAAATGGAAAACTAAAAAACACAACAATCAAAATACACTTTCGAAAAAACGAAATGCGAAAATGTACAAAAAGAACTCACGATTTACAAAATAAAATCGAAAACTCCAAAAGAAAATAGAAATTCAAAAAAAATCAACGAAAATTCTACAAATGAAATAGAATATGCAAGAAATATAAATTTACCAGTGAAAAATTCTCTTGAATACGAAGATAGCTTGCAGATTGAACAACAAACAAGTTAAAAGAGAGCAAATTGAGTGTGAGAAAATTGAGCAAATCGGCGTTTGAATAAATGAAGAGCAACAAGAAAGATCTAGAGGAACGAGAGAGGGGATTTGTGTTGAATCGACTTTGAATCGGCGTTTGGTTGTTTGGATTTGTGTGAATGAGAGGGAGAGAAGAGAGGAGAGAGAAGAGAGAAGAGAGAGAGAGAAGAGAGCAGAGAGTGCGTGATGCGTAAGGAGCAGAGGGAGAGAGAAGGAGATTATGTGTGATGGCTAATCATCAAGAGACCAGTATATTACTTATAATAAGTCTAGGAGTTGTTATCAACTTTGCAACGGGTAATGGGCTAACAACAATAATATATAAAAAAATATAAATTAAGTAAGAGATCGGTTTTTATTTGTGCGATCTCTCACATAGACTAAGAGACCGCACTAGTACAAAATAGCTATTTGCGTCGCTCTATTTGCGTCGCACCTAGATGCATGCGACGCAAATATATCAAGTTTTATCTATTTGCGTCGCACGTTAGGCTCAGTTGCGACGCAAATAGCTGGTATATGTGGTTAAAAAAAAGTGATAATCTATTGCGTCGCACTTTTTCGCGCACGTGCCACGCAAATAGATGAATTAATTGCGTCGGTATTTGCTGAGTTCGACGCAAATAGATGTGTGGGCTATTTCTTTTTGCGTCGGATTTTCATAGTAGGTTCGACGCAAATAGGTCTTGACATAAAAAAAAAAAATCAAGTTCACGCAATACTCTCAGTCCTCACGCCACAATACATCAGCAAAAAATCAATTCGACAATACACTCTCATATCAACTCCACAGCAACAATTCGACCTTAAATCCTAAATCTCATCACCACGCATGAACATTCAAAGCCCCAATTTTCAGCCCTAATTGTTGAAGAATTGCCGCCTTTCAAGCCCTAATTTCGCAACGCAATTCAGGTCCCGATTGAACCCTTAATTTGTTGTCTTTGTTGTTCCTCGTCGCGGGTCCTTGGTTGCGGTCGTGCTGGGTTGCTATTGGAGTTGTTGCCGTTGCTTGGTTGTTGTTGGATGCTGTCGTTTTTCGTTGTTCTTGTCGTTGTGTGTTCCTGCTGTTGTTCTTGTTTTCCTGCTGTCAATTTGACGAAATTGAAGGTATGTAATTTATATCTGTTGTTTTTGTATTCAGTAATTTTTATTGTTGTTGTTTCTATTTGTTGTTGTCGTATTGTTATTGTTCCTGTTCCTGTTTTTGTTGTTGTTTCACTAATGTCTGATTGTGGTCCTATTGTTGTTCCTACTTAAATAATTTATAATTAGCAAGAAGATGCCAGAATATTGGTAATTTTTTAACTAGCAAGAAGACAGCAACAATTTTTTAACTTGCAAGTGGTATTTTTAAATAATTTATTCTACAATAATGCATCAGAGACCATTATGATGAATGCAGTTGAATAATGATCTACTACTGTCTACTGAAAGGTATGTGCATTAAGATCTTCATTTACCTTTCTAACTAATCATTAATATTAATAATAAGTGCCTAGTTCACACCCAAAATTACCCAAGAAACAGCACTAAAAAAAAGAGCTCTAAAATGGCAAAAAAAAAAAAAAAAACAGATAAGTGGCACTTCAGAAGTTCAGACAATTAGTTAAATAAGACAATTAGTTATTGACCTGATTAACACATATTAGTTATACAATAAGATTACGGAGTATAAGTTCAGCAAAAATACGTTCTCCGTAGAAATTGCTCACTAACCTTGTAAAGCGAACACGGGTTAAGGAAACCATGAGAGCCATAGATTCTTCTGGTAGAATGAAAATGGTGAGCATTCATCTTTGAATTGTTTAAGGTTCATTGTTAAGAGACGATGAAACTTTATCTAAAGTAAATGTGTAATCTAATGATCGAACCTTTTATGATCTTCTTAAAACGATCCTATCAATAATTTACTCATAATAATCTCACCTTTTACGCTTATATTCTTATATATCTGTCCAAATTTTCTTATACAATGTTGCGACAAGTTTTTGCCATGATCCTAGCAAAGTTGGTCTTCTCCATAAAACGAAGAGAAGTATATACCAAATTTATGTAAAAAGTCAATTTAGTTTCAACGTCTAAGGTAAGGAGTCATTCCTAAAGCTAATCTCTTCACTGAAACAGGACATACAGGCATACAACTACCAGGAGCAAAATTTAGTCACCAAATAAAATTCTTCCAAGACTAAACCAATATTACATAATTGCATTTAACAGGAAATCCCATAATATACCTTGTGAATTCCTTATTAATCCAGAAATATATAACTTTCAAGTTTTGCGGAAATCTGGAGTACCTTATTGAAACTTCAAAGCGGTTGGAGGACAATTCATCTAGAGTCAAGTTGACTTGGAAAAATGCGCAGGTATCATTAATTTCAATTATATAAAAATGTATAGTATGTGAATATAATGTTCGACGCAAAATAATATTTTCTTATGTTAAATTTTTTCTAGTGTGCTCAACAAACCGGAGGACGAGAATGTGGCTATTATTTATCCGCACATGATTGAAATTGCCGAGAGTTACATGAGAGTGAGGATTTAATCGTGGTATGTCTCTTTTCTACATATATACTATATAGCATATTTGGTCTATATATATTTTAAACATATTTATACTTTTTTATGTTCTACTTTACTTGTAGGGCTATGAAAAATACTTTATTCAAAGAATACTAATTCTAGTACTATGTTTTAATTATTTGTAGGATTATGCGAGAACAAAAACCGTACTCGGATGAAGAGATTAGTGAAGTTCGTGAAAGGTTTGCCGAATACTTTGTTGGTAATATTGAAGGATTATTTGATTAGTATGTATAGCTATCTAATTTAATATGATATTCAAGTATGTTGAAACTTGAGTTTACTAGATCCTATTCCCCATTATGGATGAATGTGATGATTTTTTGGGAATTATGTTCAAAATTCAACTTGTTGGAAAGTTGTAGAATTTGATACTTTATTTGTTTGAGACTATGGAAAAACTTAGTGGGTTGTTCTTGCTTATTGGTTGATTATTTGGCGATGTGGTGCCAAAATCTTGTTGTGTAAATGTATATTGTGGACAGGTTCTATTTCCCCATAATTTATGGCGGATGTATCAAATTACAAAGGAGATGCTGCCGAAATTTTCGCTCAATTAGTTGGTACTTGATTATTTTTGTTTTTATTATTGCATTTTGGTATGTACTTGAATTATTTTAAGAGCGATGTTTGTTAGTGGTTATATGTTGTTTGTCAACTTTCAAGAGGTGGTATAGGTTGTTCTACTTATTGGTAGATTATTTTGGTAATATGATACCAAAAATCTTGGTGGTTATATTACATATCATGTATAGAAGCATCCATATTTTGTAGGCGTGGCAAATTGCAAAGGATATGTTGCCTAATCTTACTTAATTATGTTAATTATTAGTAATAACGCTTGTAACAAGAGTTGTATTTTTTTATAATTATGTATCGTATACAGGTTTGTATAGTAAAATGAGCATTGTAATTATTTTTTTTTAAAAAAATATAACTCTATTTGCGTCGCACCTAATCTACAGTGCGACGCAAATAGATATTCATCAATAAAGCTATTTGCGTCGCACCTTCGCTCAGGGTGCGACGCAAATAGCTCTTATCTGAAGTAAAAAAAAGTCATTTTGCGTCGCACCTTAGCTAAGGGTGCGACGCAAATAGCTCTTATCCTGAATTCAAAAAAGTCTTTGCGTCGCACCTTAACTAAGGGTGCGACGCAAATAGCCTAACCATTTGCGTCGCACCTAGGTGCGACGCAAATAGCTTTTAGCCTTATTTGCGTCGAGGGCTTTTTCGCGTCGCCTGTAAGTGCGACGCAAATAGGGGTTAGCGTGCGACGCAAATAGCTATTTTTGTACTAGTGCCGGTTTTTATGACCGGTCTCTTACATCCACTTAAGAGACCGGTTTTGTGAATATTCCGGTCTCTTAACTTAAGAGACCGGTTTCATACACCACCGGTCTCTTAAAACTGGTGACTAATCCATTTTTAGTAATGCCACTTTCCTCATTTGGACGTTCCACTAAATTTGTGTCACTTCTACTTTATACTACTTTAGGAAAGTGTTTATTATAATATTTTAATATATGGGTCTTATTATGTGGAACCCACTTTATCACTTTTAGATACATACATTTGTCCCTAGCCCAAAAAGGCCAATGATAAGACACCCCTCCCAACACACAAGTCAATCGAGAGAGCTAGAACCCTAACAGGCCCTAAAAAAGGCAAAATCCTTGCACCGGACACCTCTACCAGGTATTTAGACCTCAAAAAATAAGTTTTAATCTTTAAATATTTTAAACTTATTTTAAACATTTTTCTAGAATTTTTCGGAATTTTTCTAAGCTTTTTGGCAATTTTCAAATTTTCTGCGATTAATTAATTTTGCGATAATTAATTTAAATTATGAAACAATTCCAAATCACAAAGTTTTAGCACAGCACCCTATTTTTCACAAGGAATTTCTACTTATTTTTCCCATAATTTTTCGTTGTTATGGTTTAATATTTATGAATTCTTAAAGCAAAAACGCAAACCGAGCATAGCGGGATCATCCCGGGATTTTGCCTCGAGACACACATCCCGAGGAAGCCGAAAATCCCGAGCATCGTGTATATCAGCCATAATTGCAATAATATCAACTATGATCGTATAAAATCATGCATATATTTATACGATTTATTACGATATTATTTCATTACAATCTCGCTATTCGAGTAAAACAATCTCGAATATCGCAATAAAATCCGACACAATCGCATAATAATTCAAATAATAATTGATATAACATCACGGTACGATTATATTACGATATTAT
>SNQN01000370.1:0-12941 GCA_008642245.1 Bassia scoparia | reverse complement strand
AAGTCTCAATTTGATCCCCCTTTGCATGCTTGTCTAGAAATTCAAACTTTCTATGTAATTGTATATTAACAAACGATTCGGCAATTCAAATTAAAAAGCAACCTTAAGGCATACTTTCATTTCCTCATACGAGTGTTTGCATGCTTGTCTCACACATATAATATGTTTTTAACAAACGACCTGCAAATTTCGTGTTTCACGCCTAATAAGAAACTATGGACAACCGCACTAGGCTCCTGGAATACGAAATTAACAACACATGCCACAACAAACTAGACCCTATTTGCATAGTTAGTTAAACAACCCACCTAGTAATTTGTATGCTTAGGTGTAAAACAGAAAACTGTTTGTGTTGTCTTTTGGACAATGAACTCGCAATAACTGAGTAGAGGCCGCTAGATGCGGGGGAGGGTGTTGTGCACTACTTCACCCTTACCCTTGTCCCCTAATCCAGACCTTTGGTGTACTACCAGACATGGATCCTTCGCCATGCTTTATGCAATTATAGGCAAGGCTTAAACGGGTTTCGCATTCCCAAAAGAAGTGCGTGGCGACTTTCTCTACTCATTTCGAGTATAAACGCACAACTCCGGGCATACTCACAATACGCAAAAGCAAGAAATCAATCTAGCAAACAAACCGAGCCGTCCTTAAATGTACCGCCGGAGCAGAGGGACCGGACCCAGTCCGGCCCGGTGATGCCCCGACGCCCGTACATCACTAGACCCATTTTAATTATATTTTCTCTCTCCAATCAATCTTGCTTTTACCCCACTTGCACATTATTATAATACTTTCCATATTTTGGACATGAATAGTGACCGACACGTTTTTAATGGAACGGAGGGAGTACAATAAAATCTTTGAGTAATAAATATCAATCAACAACGAATACATACATCTACCTTGAAAAATAAGAGTATACAATAAATTCAGTGTTAATTATAGAGTGAAGTATATTTATTTATATATTATAATAAAGTGAATAATATTTAATTAACAAAATAATGAAACAAACTACTTTCACTTTCTAATGAGAATAAATTAACAAAAATTAAGCATTCAACAATCCTACGTGACTCTCAAATCTCACCTTCAATATAATTATTCACTTTTATTATTATTTATTATTATATATTATTATTATTATTATTATTATTATTATTATATATTTATATTATTATATATTATTTATTATTATTATTATTATTATTATTATTATATTATATTATTATTATTATTATTATATTATTATATATATATATACATCTATATTATTAACAAATGTCACTGTTTTAACCACCTTAAACCTCACCATTATAATCCCTCCATTTTACAGCCTTCCCATTCATCCCTTCATTTCCAGCCTTCACATTCACTCCCTCCCAAAATTTTACGTTAAGTTAGTTAAAAAATCTAACTGCATATGCATCTAATTGCTATACGGGGAAGCGGTTACTTGTTGCATTTGGATTGTAGGTTTTTTTGTTTTATTTCACAAAAAAAAATAAAAAATCACTTTATAAATAGAATAATAGAGTATCCGATTATTAATATATTGTTTTGGAGTATATTGCAGGGTAGGCTTTGGAGTAGTGGGCATATTTTGTTATTGCAGGGTTGAAATCTCCCAACAATACGTGAAATCTATTGCAATTACCTTTGGGCAAACTTGCACGTATAATATGTATAATAACATAGATTTGCACGTATGTGACATACCATTTSAAATGTTAGGGCATATATACGAGTTAAAAAATCCATCTAACCCTGCAATTTTTGATGTAATGTATTATTATGAGAATTTAGGGTAGTTTTTGGAGTAGTAGGCACTTATAACGGAAAGTGGGTAATGCCATGGGTTTTTAAATTTTTTTTTAAAAAAGCAAAAAAAGATGGAATCTGTTATTCCATTATACGTAATCCCGATAATACTGAGTCAAAAAAATTGTGACTGCTATAAAAAACCTAAATTCATAACAATGATTTTGAATTTCAAAAATTAAAAACCATCCCTTTCTATTAACTTTCAAAAACTACGTAATACACTCCAATCATTTATTTCCAACTTCTTTGAATTACTTTGTAAGTTCTCTCCTGACTTATTTTAGTATATTCAACCTAGAACAATTTCATATCTTCGAGCATTTGTCATCAACACGCAGAAATTTTCATCAAGGTAAGCTGATGTATTGTATTATTATCCAAATAGATTTGTAAACTATGAATAATTTATTTCCAACTTCTTTGAATTAGTTAGTAAGTTCTCTTCTAACTTAATTTGTTTACTCCATACTTTTTAATATAACCTCACAATGTTACAWAGTATATTCAACCTACAACAATTTCATATCTTYAAACTTTTATTATGTAAACTTTTATTATGTAAATTTCATATTGTTCAAGGTATCGAAAACCTAGATCCTAAAAACAAGGAATCYAAATCGCATTTGTCAATTCTTGAAAGTCTTCGTCGGAATATTCGCCGGAGGCTTGCCGGAAGTATGCGTCAGACGTCCTGAAGAGAGAGAAAAAGCAGTCAGAGGGCCCAGGGGTTTGTACCCTGGGGACCACCTCCGATGCTTAAGTCAGCAAAGGGAGGAGAGAGAAAAAGTGAGAGAGAGAGAGAAAGTGTGTTATGATGTCAGAAATCTTCAAAAGTTGGTCCCCTGATTTGTGGTCCTCATCCCTATTTATAGGCAGATGAGGGCATTGATCGTAATTTTGCCATATCAGAAAGATTATAGAAGATCTCCTAAACAGAATTCTGTTAGGCTGCTTCTCAAGAAGCATCTTCTGTTGACGGTCAACGCAATTAATAATGGCATTTGTAATAGGTCATTGGCCTGCCCGCAGATTTAGGTGGGCCGGAACAGTCAGCCCCAGGCTCTGATTTCTTTAGTCTTTTAAAGTGTCGACGGTATAAATGCCAGACACCATATAATGGTTAAATTCCTCTAGGTAATAGAAGAATCCTACATTTTAGATTTTTAGCCCTTGCCTCTGAGGATCAATAACATATTAAAATCTGTAATGCAACATGATTTCCTTCATCCGTTTTTGTTTGAAGATCATCTTGGGCGAATAACCATTGGCGTTTTAGTGAAAAGACAATACAGTAAGTGAAAGTTGGCGACCGAGAAGTGTGCAACAATGAACCCATTGGGCGATTAAGGCCAATGGCGTTCAGTAAAATAAACCCTATTTATGAAACACATGGGTTTCGATTAACATCATGGCGTTCAGTAGGTCAACAGTCCATGTTTGGAAAACATGGCGTCCGAGAATGTGAATAAAAGAACCCATGGGCGATTACAGCCCATTGACGTTACAAGACTAAAGTTATTCTGAAAAAAGCCCATGGGCGCATTATGCATGGCGTCTATGAGCAAAAATCCTGTTCAAGAAACATGGGGTCCGAAACCTGGTCATTTGTGAACCATGGGGATTATAGCCATGACATTCATAGGCCAAAAGTTTTCTGAAAAACCCATGGGCCGTTACTGCCCATGGCGTTTAATGAGTCAAAAATCCCAGTTACAATTAATACACAGTCAAACAATAATATGAACCTATGGGCGATTATAGCCTATGGCTTCAGGAGTCTAAAAGGTCCATGTTTGCAAAACATAGGCGGTCCGAGAATTGTCGACCAACTGAACCAATGGGCGATTTAGCCCATGGCGTTCAGGAGCTAAAAGGTCATGTTTGAAAATATGGCGGGTCCATAGATCTGGACCAAACTGAACCCATGGGCGATTACAGCCATGGCGTTCAGGAGCTAAAAGTCCATGTTGAAAAACTGGTGGTCTGAGAACTTGGAACCAACCTGAACCATGGGCGATTATAGCTCATGCATTCAGGGGCTTAAAGTCATATTTGAAAACATGGCGGTGCCGAGAACTGGACCCAACTGACCCTGGCATTATGGCCCATGGCGTTCAGGAGCTAAAAGTCCATGTTTGAAAAACATGGCGGTCCGAGAATTGGGACCAAAATTCTTAGACTTAGCGTTCTAAAGTTATTAGGAAATTTCCACCTAGAAAAATGGGTGAATATCCGAAATTGGACATTACTCTTGGAATTAGCCCCACAGCATTTAGGGGAAATTTCCTACCCCCAAGAAAATGGGCGGTCCGAGAATTGGACAAATTCCTAGGAATTTGCCCCAAGGCATTCAGGGGAATTTCCTATCCCCAACGAAAATCGGGCGGTCGAGAATTGGACCAAAATCCTTGGAATTAGCCCCAAGGGCGATTAGGGGAAATTTCCTATCCCAAGAAAATGGGCGGGGTCGAGAATTGGGACCAAAATCCTTTGGAATTAGCCCTCAAGGCAATTAGGGGAAATTTCTCTATCCCCAAGAAATGGGACGGCTCCGAGAATTGACAAATCCTGGAATTTAGCCCAAGGCGATTAGGGGAAATATTTCCTATCCCAGAAAAATGGGCGGCTCCGAGAATTGGACCAATCCTTGGAATTAGCCCCAAGCGCGATTAGGGGGAATTTCCTATCCAAAGAAAATGGGCGGTCGAGATTGGGACCAAAATCTTGGATTTATCCCAGGCGATTAGGGGAATTTCCTATCCCAAGAAAATGGGCGGTCCGAGAGAATTGGACCAAAACCTTGGAATTAGCCCCAAGGCGATTAGGACGGAAAATTTTCCTATCCCAAGAAATGGGCGACTCCGAAAATTGGACCAATACTTTGGAATTAGCCGCAAGCGATAGGGGAAATTCCTATCCCAAGAAAATGGGCGGTCCGAGAATTGGACCAAATCCTTGGAATTAGCCCCAAGGGATTGGGGACATCACAGACTTCTCCTGGAAATGCCTAGTCGTGGACCTTGTCCTGATTGGAAAGGCACGTTAATCACCGGATTAATGAGTCTTCTACTGGCGGTCACAGGCCAATTTTAATACCAAATACCCCTGCAACGTTACATACGGTTTGGTAACACGTATCCGTAAATCAACAGCATGTATTATACCCTTAATGGGCCTCAATACTCAGCCCAGGAGAACAGTCTTCATTCTTTATATAAGTGAAGTGTCTTTCACTTCGTTCCCCATTCATTCAACACTTTCTAGAGAGAAAATCAATCAAAAAATCACATTTGCTTCCTCAAAGTCTCAATTTCAACGCAATTCTCCAAGTGCATTTTATAGGTGCTTACTAGAGGAGGCGTTCAGAGCAAAAAGTGTTTATTCACCAAACTTGCTGGTCCGCGAACTCACTCCAAACCTCTTCACTTAAGGTACAGTCCTTACACTCTTGTTTATATAATGTTAAAGTGACCAGAATATTTATGTTAAAACAAAGCCTAACCTTTAGTAAATAGAAATATGAATAGAAGATGACTCTTCCATAACCGTAATGGGGGCTAGGTGTGTCATATTATAAGGATTCGTATAGTTAAAAATAACTGAAAACCCTAATAACGCAATCGTCAGTCCTACCGCGCCGTCCCTGTAGAAAGCCCCAGACTAGTGGCCATAATACTAGTGATAGTCTAACCGCCGGGGTTGAGAACGAGGAACACTTATAGAGCCAATAGTGGTTAGGGATAACAATGGCTAGCTTACCGCCAAAAGTGGCATTTGTACTAACTAATATCAACTTTTTATCAGTCTCAGTGAGCCGTTGTAAGATGGTGAGAGTACCTATGACGATCCTTGAGTCAGTACGCCGATTTCGCCAGGACTGAAGCGTCCATTTCTCCCAACGGCCTTGGGTGCAGGTTAATACCTAGTCATCGCATTTTAGGCAATTGGTTAGGTCAGGAAGAGCATAGGCGGCAATTAACTTCGTCTTTCGTTCTAAGATTACCATTCAATCCAGGCGTAAAAGGGCGTAGACCCTTCCCCTGGTTTGTATAATTGTATATATGTTGCATCTAAGGAAGTTAGCATTGGCCGATTTCCCTTCATCCTTTCATTGTAGAGATTGTTAAACGAGTATAGAGTTCCCTGGCGATGTTAATGCCAAATAGTATATCCAAATCTTATCCTTCATCGCTTTGTGCGATATCCTCAAGGTTGCGCCCTCCACTTACCTTTGAGGAACATGTTTTACTTGGTTCGAATCAAAAAAGGATCTTGGGCCTAGTTTGGTATGATTCACGAGACCGCGAATCAACTATATAGGTTCTTCAGAGACTGTTCCAAACCATCAGGGATTCACGGGGCAAGTTTGTGATTATTATCTACCACTGGTGAAAGAGTGGACATATCCCAATGATAGCCTAGGTAGCCCCGGGGCTCTCCAACTCTCTCCTCATAAAGTGTCTCAGTATGTCCAAGGAAGGGCTTGTAATGGCGTTTAGTACATGTTGTACAAAATTGTAGATGCTGGGGGCGAGGACTGTTGATTCCTTGTCTGGTGGGTTCCCAAGTAAAAGACCACTAACAAGGGAATTTCCTATCTCTAATGTGGGTTTAGCCAGGCGTATACTAGGTGGTATGAGTCTTAACCCTCTTTTAGTCGCCTTTAACTTTTGTACTGTTTTAACTTGCTTTTCATCATAGCCTTTGTCCAGAGGGAGTTTACCCCTGAAATGGAGGTTCCTTTCAGACGAGATACACATTGCGCGACTGAATGTGGACGCCTGTCTCGACGAAGAGGACTATTCCAATCCCCCCCCTCCTTCAGTACAGTCATTCACTTTTCTAAAAGCCTCTTTATTCTCGCCTCATCTAACCTTTGCTGTTTCTGTCTTTTCAGAAAAAGAGCACAAAGAAAGGACGCTGAAATGGAGCGCGGCGGAGAGACGTCCGAGGGCGTTGTGGCGTTTGATGATGGTGACCTCGCCCATCCTCATGACGCCTTTGGGGACAACGGCACTCAAACCCCTTTGTGGATTATAATCCAATGAAGGAGTCAGACGGGTTGAGATTATGGATGAGACCTCTTTAAGAGGACGAGGAGATGCCGGGAGGGGCCAGGACGGTAGAAGAAACCGTCCAGAAGCGGGGGGAGGTGAGATGCCCTCGGCGAAGACGAATATGCTGGGGTCCCTTTTACTTGATCTTCCTACAAGAGGTAAGCTGACTCGAGCCATGCACCGCCGTTGCTGAAATGCGTTCGATTGAGGCGGATGCAAGGTGATCAAGAAGGATAGGGAAAACACCTTTCTTCCCATTGAGGGAAGCCTGGTTTGAGGTATGCCGCTCACATCTACCTTTGTTTCCTTCTCTTTACTTATCTAAACTTTTAAACCTAACTCTTTATCGCTTACAGCTATCCGCCAGGCTTCATGAATGTCTTGAGGCTATGCCCAGTGCGTGCTCCAAGAGGATCGTCAGGCGCTGAACTGAGCGAAGTCTAAAAAGAAGTTGACAGATTGACATTGCAAGATAAACAACCCCTTAAACGGAGCATGCGACGCCCTGCAGTCAATGGAAAGGAAAGGCCAAAACTGCTCGAAGACGCTCCTGAAAAGGCCGAGGTGCAAAGAAAATGCTGAGGGAACCTGGATGTTCGCTCAAGAGTTGGCAGACTTAAAGGCTGCTGAGATTACCAGGCCAGAACGCAAGACTGCCATCCTCCAATGGCAAGAGAGCCCTGGGGAAAAAGTGGCGGGATGCAAGCCTGTCTATAGATGTCCCAGAAGATCTCTGAGCAAACAAAATCAGGGTTCTCGCGCTGCTTAGACATGGTGGTGCCTGGCGAAGGATGAAAATCCAGGTCGCCCTGTGGTGAGAATCCCTGGCGAAGGAAAAAGCCAGGCAGCTTGAGAGGTCAGGCTAAATGCCGCCAGAGCAGAAGGAGAGGACTGAGGCGGCGAGAAGAGCGAAGGTGAAGAAGATCTCGAAAATCGCCCTGCTATTTCGCGCAGGGAAGCAGCTAGCACGCGCTGGAGAGTTTGAAGAATAACCATCAGCGGCGCCTCTCAGCCTCAAGCATCTGGGCTCAAAGACCAGGCTGCCTCGGTGGGGTGCATAAACTTCTTCCGGTTTTGAAATTAAACATTGAAGAGATCTTTCAGGTGGGAGCGGTTTCTGAGGCTTTCACTACTGGAGCTAAAGGCCAAAGTAATCCCACAAGCTCCGTGGTTACATCAGTGGATCCAATAGTCCCCAACTGCTAAGATCGGGTTCTTGGTTCCGCAGTAAAGCGGAAAAAGGCCCAACTTGCCCTCTTCCAACGCCAAGAAGCCCAGCGCCCCTGATGCCAAACAGCCTTAATTCATTTCTCTTGTATCTGCACTCTTGTATTCACTTTTTATAACCCATGAATTTGTAATTTATGAATTACTATTTCATGTACTTTGTTTTTATTTAATGAAAATATGTTGCTCTCGCCAATTCGTCTTTATTTCCGCTAAGTAATGAACCTGGGTGATAAAAAGCTTAGTCAAACCCAATTCCTTGGGCGTATTCAAACAAATTTTCTATGCCCAAAAAACCGAGCGCTCCGAGAACCGTAGCAAAATTAAAATTTTACCCTTAAATGATCAACTTAGGCGGTTATCATTATTAATCAGGCCCCAACTAAATTCGGCGATCCGAAATGTGGAATAATCTAACACGAGTGAGATAATGCCCCAGTTGATCAGGCGATAAACAAATATCGAAATATAAAACGCTTGAATGAAATAAACCCCCAATAAAATGGGCGGTCCGAGAAGTGTAACAAAATTAAAAAACACTTCAATCACAAGCAAGGCAAAGAATTTTCAAAGTCTATATCAAAGGGAGGCATTATCTTGGAACCAAGTCTATGCCTAAACGCCCCTCTGATATTATCTTTATTCATAGAATTTGGTTACATCAATGTTATTTATGTACAAAAACAAACGCCTTACATGGCTTACATGCCCCAGCGTTGATGTAATCAAATATAGTAACGGCGCAGATTATCTGCATTCCAAGGCCTTGGTAGGGCGTTCCCATCAGAATCCTCTAGGTGAAAAGTGCCTGGCCTGATAACTTCAGTGATTTTGTACGGCCCTTCCCAATTGGGAGTAAGCTTTCCCAGTCGCAGATCCTTACCCGTACTTTCCACCTTACAGAGAACCCAATCGCCACAGGAGAACTGGCGTGGGCGTACGCGATTGTTGAAATATCGCGTAATCTTTTGCTTATAACTGATGGACTGCAATAGGGCATCACCACGAACTCCTGGTAACAAATCCAAATCAACTCTTTTGGACTCTTCATTAGCCCCATGCTCATAATAGGTGACCCTGGGCGATGGGATGCCAACTTCAACAGGAAGAACCGCCTCACTTCCATACACTAAGGCAAATGGCGTGTGTCCTGTTGACTCTTTGGTAGTGGTTCTGGCGGACCACAGGACTCCAGGCAGTTCATCAACCCAGGACCCTTTAACCCCTTCAATCTTAGTTTTTATGCCCCTAAGAATCACTTTATTCGCCGCTTCTGCTTGTCCATTAGTTTGTGGGCGACAAACAGCAGTGAATTGGGCCTTGATGCCAAATTGTTCGCAATACCGCCGAGTGGAATCACTTTCAAATTGCCGACCATTGTCAGCAATGAGCGCCCTTGGGATTCCAAAACGAGTGATAATGTTTCGCCAAATGAACTGTTGAATCTGCTTCTCAGATATAGTTGCTAAAGGCTCAGCCTCTATCCATTTCGTAAAGTAGTCAATGGCGACAAGCAGAAACTTTCTTTGCCCTGTGGCTGGCGGGAAAGGTCCCAACAAATCCATGCCCCATTTATCAAATGGTAGTGTAGGCATGATGGCGGAAAGACCTGTGGCTGGGAGGCGTGGTATATCGGCGTTTATCTGACATTTCTCACAGGTTTTCACCAATTCTTGGGTGTCATTCTTCAACGTTGGCCAATAGTAGCCAGATCGTAATGCCTTTCCTGCCAAGGTTCGAAACCCCTGGTGGCTGCCACAAGCCCCTTGATGGATTTCCCTTAACACATAATCGCCTTCATCAGGGGTAATACACCTCAACAACGGGTGAGTGTAAGATTTCTTGTACAACTTGCCATCATGCCACAAAAACCACCTAGATTGTTTTCTAACTCTTTCAGCTTGTTTTTCGTCTTGGGATAACTCTCCCTTGTCCAAGTATTGAATAATTTGACTCATCCAAGTCTCACCCCTATCAAGTACCGCCATTGTCTCATTAATACTGGGCTCCTTCAACACTTCCCAAGTAATTGTACGAGGGCTTTCATTTTCCGCCGAACTTGCTAGGCGGGATAGGGCATCAGCCTGTTGATTCTCAGACCTGGGTATGTGTTTGATCTCAAAGTTTTCAAATTTAGCCCTTAGAATGTCCACTTTACCCAGATACATTTTCATGGCGTCTTCTTTAGCCTCAAATTCGCCCATTACTTGGCTGACTACTAGCTGCGAATCGGACTTAACTGCAACTCGTTTAGCCCCTGCTGCCAAGCACATCTGCAATCCCAATAACAAGGCTTCATACTCTGCTTCGTTATTAGAGGCGGTGAAACCAAACCTCACTGCGTATTCTAGGCGATCCCCCAGCTCCGTTTTGATTAATATTCCAGCCCCACTTCCGCCTTTTGTGGAGGAACCATCCACGAACAACTCTCATGGATTGTCGGTATTCATAGATGGGCGGTTAGTACACTCCGTAATAAAGTCGGCCAACGCCTAGGCCTTGATCACCCTCCGAGGCTCGTACTGAAGGCCATAATCAGCCAACTCATCGGCCCATTCAGTCATCCTGGTTGAATGATTTCGTCCTTCAATGACTTTGCGGATTGGTTGACCAGTAAGAACCGTGATGGGATGGGCGTGAAAGTATGGTTTAAGCTTCCTGCTTGCCACCACCAATGCATACACGAGCTTTTCTATCATCGAATACCTTGATTCCTCCCCTCTATATGCATGGCTAACAAAGTAGACTGGAAATTGAGTTTTGCTTCTTTCTGCAACTAAGACTGCGCTTAAGGCATATTCTGACACTCCCAAATATATGAACAAGGGCTCCTTCGGCAGGGGCGATACCAACTTTGGAATCTCCGCCAGGTGTTTCTTCAGCAATTGGAAAGCTGTTTCCGCCTCTTTATTCCACTTGAATGTGGATCGCTTCAAAGTCTGAAAGAAGGCCAGACTTTTATCCGCCGATTTAGACAGGAATCGCCCCAGAGCCGCCATGCACCCTGTCAATCGCTGTACCTCTTTCACATTCTTGGGAGATTGCATATCAAGTACCGCCTGTACTTTGTCTGGATTCGCTTCAATACCTCTTTCGTCTACGAGGAATCCAAGACATTTTCCTCCTCGAACGCCGAAAACACATTTTTGAGGATTGAGGCGCATGTTGAATTTTCTCAAAGATTCAAATGTTTCCCTGAGATCAGCAATATGGTCAGTCTCAAGCTTACTTTTGACAATCATGTCATCTACATATACTTCAATATTCCGGCCAATCTGACCGTCGAATATTTTATTTACCAACCTCTGGTAAGTAGCCCCGGCGTTTTTAAGGCCAAAGGGCATCACCTTGTAGCAGTACACCCCTTGGTTGGTAATGAAGGCAGTGTGTGCTTGATCCGCCTCAGACATGGGGATCTGGTGATAGCCAGCATTGGCGTCCATGAAACTAAAGAGGGCATGCCCTGCAGTAGAGTCAACAAGCTTATCAATTTTAGGAAGTGGATAATCATCCTTGGGACAAGCCTTGTTAAGGTCCGTAAAGTCCACGCACATGCGCCACGTACCATTTGGCTTTTTGACCAAAACAACGTTGGCCAGCCATTCGGTATATTGGCATTCTCGGATAAACCCTGCTTCAAGCAACTTCTTAACTTCTGCAGATGCCGCCATACACCGTTCGCGCCCTTGATGGCGCAATTTTTGCTTAACTGGTTTATAACCCTCTTTGATTCCTAGCTTGTGTTGCATTATCTCCGGGGAGATACCTAACATTTCATTCGCAGAGAAGGCGAACACATCCCTGTATTCGCGCAGGACGCCTATAATTTGAGCTTTTAGCTCCTTCTCTAAATTAGCCCCCACTCGTACTGTATGAGCTGGATCTTCGTCAATCATGACTTCTTCATGGCTATCAACAGGCCTTGGGCGGGAATAATGTTTCGGGTTTTCTGCAATGTATACATCCATTGGGGCAGCTGTAGAGTCATGCTCGCTTTCTTTTCGTTTCCTACTACTGGATGGGGAATCAGATGCACCTATACCCCTCAGACTGTTAACATAACATTCTCTTGCGGACTTCTGATCGCCATATAGCTTGCCTACCCCTCCGTTATCTGTTTCAAATTGCAGCAACAACTGATACGTAGAGATCGCCGCCTTCACCCGATTGAGTAGGGGGCGTCCAATAATCACATTATATGGTAGGAGATCGCCGCCTTCACCCGATTGAGTAGGGGGCGTCCAATAATCACATTATATGGTAGGGGAATATCGACCACGATGAATTTAATCATCAATGAGCGCCCTTGCCCCTTCTCGCCTAGTCGCACTGGCAGACGAATTGTGCCCTTAGAATATACATTCTGACCGCCGAAGCCCACCAAAGGTTGCGACAATGGCTCAAGCTTTTCGTCACCGTACTTCAATTTTTTGAGGCACTCGTAAGTAATGATGTCCGAAGAACTTCCTGAATCAACGAGTACTCATCGTACCCTCGCATTCGCCACCTTTAATTCAATGACCAACGGATCATCATGTGGCAAGCAAACTGGGTTGGAGGATTTGTTGTCAAAAACCATAGTGGGGCAAGGCTGTGGGGAGGATTTTGCTGTATCCGCCACCTGATGCCTTAGCTCATATAGATGTTGCTTTCTTCCTCTGTTGCTGGGTCCGCCTGATGCTAATCCGCCAGCAATTACCCCCACCATACCATCAGTATCATCGCTATTAGCTGGCTTTTTCTTCTTGGCGTTTTCTTTGTTAACATACTTATTAAGTTTTCCTTCATCAGCAAGCTTATCCAATGCCTGTTTCAACTCATTGGCAACTT
>SNQN01000369.1:105314-136383 GCA_008642245.1 Bassia scoparia | reverse complement strand
GGGACCGTGGAAGGGGAGACCGAGAAGGCGAACGTTTGTTCCCTCCCGGTGACCCCATGCATAGAGCTTCCCGGTTCATCAGCCATTGATATATATTATTTGCAATAATAATGTGTTTTAGGGTTTGAASTGTTAMGTTGTAYACTTAGCTAGCTATAAATCGAGGTGATTTAAATTAGTAAGTAYTTGTTGTTGTTTGATTTGTTGAAGACAAGTTCAGTATTTATAATATGCTTAAGTTGACAATAAGGAAGGTGATAATAATGCCAATTGGGATCCCAATGGTACGTTACGTAATCACATGAGATTAAATTAATGGTGTTGTATGGAAACAAGCAAGTGTTGTTGAAACTAATTACTTTCTCCGTTTTTTTAGATGCCCCATTCAACAAAACACACTTGCCGAGACACAACTTTGATCGTTAATAACTATAATTATGATTAATGAAAATTATAAAAAAAACTAGATATTAATATATTATTTAACGAGACGAATCTAACGAGATCTCATTGACTATATTTTTCATTACGTGTAAAGCACAAAACTTGATCAAAGTGCTTTATGTAAATAGTGCAAAAGTCAAAGTGGAGCAACTAAAAAAACGGAGGAAGTGAGAGATACATAATATTCTAATTATATTAAGTAATTATTGAAGGGTTTACAAAGTCAGAAGTGTTGATTAATTATTAAACATAAAACTCACCCTACATTATTATTGAATCATGAATCCTCTTCGTCGCATCTGGAATATACCAGTTGTATAGACCTTATCAGATATACCAAAAGATCATTGCCCTTTTTCGAATCCCTCTTCCACATYAATTATTTTATTTCWTCTTTCACGCTAASATATTATTTCAACTTTGTAAGTTCTGTCACTTTGAGTCTGCTAAAGCTACACATGCACCAGGTGTATTRTTARTTGTTTGTAAACTTTTTATTAGATACGATTTTGTAGCCTTTTATTTTTTTTCTTTATGCTTTAGTTTTTGTTCTCTTAACCTATTTGTGATTTATTAATACAGTTTGGGTATGTATGTGATGATCGAGACCTCATACACCTTGTGTATGTTGTATATCATCTCTCCTAACTTTTACTTTGTCAAGGTTAACAAATACTCCCTCCGTCTCGTACTTYTTGCAACTCTTGCTATTATTTGTGAGAGTTAAAATATTCAAGTGTTGCGAGAATTRCGAGACGGAGGTAGTAATCGATAATAGGAGAGCTTTYCTAAAATAATGTAGCTTAGGGGAARAAGAGCGTATATATGAGATTCAAAWTTTATACCTTRAAATGAAATTTGACATAACATGTATAATAAGCACATAGAATCMATAACACCTTCAAATRATCAAACCTTCAACCTTTATCATCAACTAAATCTACTCCGYACAAAGTTTGAATCAATACACRSATTGTTTTGATGCATAACGAGTCACTAAAAACAATACTGTATGTAATATATATTGTGAACGAAATAAAATAATAATGTAACATGAAATGTGAAGTACGGAGTATTATTTTTCAACACACTTTAATTTATTAACCAAACATATGCTTTACAACGTCCCCTTTATCATCAAAATGAATTATCATTAAGGTTGTGTTTGGAAAGATAGATTTCATTTCAARYGCATCATTTGAATTATGAAATTTGAGTATTTCAGATGATATGGTTTACCTTATCATTTTTGAAATCATTATCTTCATGCTTATTACGAGTATTTGGAAGTGTTACGAATTTGCGTAAATTCTCATTTAAAATTCTTGGACATTCAAAGACGATAATTGCTCCAATTTTAAAATTTCAAATGAAATTTTAGCATCCAACAACGATATATTATTTGAAAGTCTATATACATTCGTTTTTTATTCTATTTTTATATATGAAAGTAAAGTATGCGGGAGAAGTACGATATATAGGACGAAAGTCATACGCTCATACTCTTATTTATATGCCGACTATACTCAAGGGTAATAAACATGTAAAGTCGTCGTATGAAAAACACAATATTACCATTAATATTTTAGTGCCAACTCTCTGTATTTTGCGTATTTTAAATTGGTTTGCTATCATACATAAGCAACTTTGTAGCAACACTCGGTTCATTAAGGGTCAACTAAAACTACTCAACTCGTGTGATACATCTCTATATACTAGTATTATTTGCACGCTATGCGTGCTTTGACATATAATTTGTCAATTTTACAATACAAATATTATTCTGATCTTCGAGTTTAATAGAAATTTGTGAAAGATTACGTACTCCGATAACATTTTCATTCTTATTGTAGTTTATAATTTACAGAAATAGTAATGTTTGCATTTCCGGTATAAAAGTTTGTAATAAAAAAATTGATAATTTTCAGAAAGATAATCCTAGTTAAGAAGAAATGAGATACATGTTAATTTACAAAATTATTGGAATAATGTTAACTTAGTAAGTTTCTTTTTGATTTTATGCATGATTAATTATCTTATATTTTATTTTTCGAAAATGTGTCGTTTGATTGGAGGATGTTGAATAGATATGTATTAATTGTCAAAAAATTTTGAGTTGATTGGAGAATATTTATGAATGTTTTTCATCATATTACTGATTATTTGTTATTTTTCTTATAAATGAGGATAATAATGTAATTTAAGAGGGAACACCATTGCAGTATTGCTTCCCCGGTCTTCTTTATAATAGAGATTAATTATTAAATTATATCATTAATTGTATAGTTTAAAAATTTATATTATATAATCTTTGATTGTTTGGTTTACTAACCTTTCCTATTTTTTCACCTATTGATTAAGCACTAAGTAGCTTTCAAAGAATATTCAAATAATACCTCTATTAATTAAGGGAAGAGGGTATTTTGGACTTTTTAGGTGGACACCGCCACCACTCCCCTTCCCTTATATCTCTACTAGTTTTTTCGCACGCATGCGTGCAATGATATAATTAGTTATTGTCATTTAAATTTTCGCAGAAAAGTACAATATTTGTTTGAATTTGTTTTTGCTCAAATAATAAATCGGATAAATGTACAACTTACCTCATGAAGCAAGAAGAAAGCCTTGTGTTATTAGAATAATTGAAGCAAGAAGTTTTTTCCATCATTTTTGTGTTGTGAAAAATTCTGAATTGAAAGATTTTATTTAATTCGGTAATATTTTATGGTTACCTTATTATATTAGAGAAATAAACTTTTTAAATTAATTGAATTGTTAATTGATTTGTGAAATTGATTTTGCTGTTATACTCCGTATTATGTATTAGGCAATTATTTTAAATTAACAATTGAATGGTGTTAATTGACAATTCAAATTGATCTAGTTATAATTGGCAATTATTTGAATAATGTTTGAAGAATTATACATTGATGAATGAGCTACAATTTGTTTGACTTAGTTATGTTTGGAGGTCTTTGTGTAATTTCCAAGGGGACCATTGCTCCCTGGCTTATATAATAGAGATTATATAGGGAAGAGGGGAGGAAGATGGTGTCTCCCTTCTTAACGTTTTTAATTTATACTTTTAATGAATTTTGAAAAAATATGAATTAATACCTAAATTACCTTTTGCTTATTATGTGATTAAAATGAAATTACATTATTATGTACTTAATTAGTGAAAATCTTTAAACAATTAATTAAGCATTAATGGTTTTATTTGAATTTTAAATAATATTTAAAAACAGCTACAATTCAATAAAAATTGTATTGCTAATTAGCTAAATTTTATTGATACATATTTTCTAATTATTTTTAATGATGAAATACAATTTTCATAAGCCTAACACGCATCGCGTGCACATAAAACCTAGTAATATAGATAAGCCAAGAGGGAGCTACGATGTCCCTATGAAAATACTTTTTTACCCCTAGCTTAACTTTTTAAAATATTTATTAAAAATTTTACACTCCTTCCTAATTTATATATATTATGAAATTATCTATCAATCAAAGCTTAGTTGGTTCATCAATTAAAATTAATTCTCAATTAGTTTAAAATGGAAGTCCTTAATTAATTCAATTGCTTAATCAACTCATCAATTCGATGTTTAATTTCTAAATAGAAAAATTCGATTAAAATTTCCCTACAGTATCAACAAATTAATCATCCATCAATCAATACTTCCAATCCCTAATACAATAAGTCAATCACATAATTAATTCTTCTTTTTTATATTAAATATGTCAATCATATGTAATCACTATCTAAATATAAAAATTATATTTTTTTATTAATAACATAAATATCTCTTGATGAGTATAAATACTTATGGCGTCTTCTTCTATTTTACCAACAAATAAATTCATCTCTTTTTTCTTCTAATTCTAATGTATCCTATTTGTGGCTATGTTTCTTTTATTTTTATTTTTCAATTTTCGAATGTTACTGTTTATAAGTTTTAGAAGTATTATTGTAATTTGTTAGAAATTTTAATTTTGTTTTACTTCAATTTTTATTCAATTTTACGTTATTAATCAAATTATTATTTGTTTGTCATAGTGTCAATTTTTATTTTTGTATTTTAATAAGTACATTAATCAACATTTATGTTTTTAATGATTAAAATTTAGTGTTAGGTAAAAAAACAAAAAACAATACACGCATCGCGTGCAAATTAGACTAGTACTATCTAATACGAAGTATTTTCACCGACTTTATACTATTCAATTTATCACGTGTCCCTTTGTTCCATATATAATTTGTTTAATTATATTCCATAATTTGTTGTACTTCCTTGGATTTCTAATACATGCAATAAAAGAGAATATTTATGAGAGATAAAAAATTCATTGGTTACATATACAGGTATTGAAAAATGGAAGAAGTATAACAATTTGTATCATCGTACAAAAGGATTATGAAGGAAAAGATAGGAAGTGGATGAAAATATGTTAAATATTCCGTAACATTTGGTATAATTGTGTAGTATTATTCTAATATTAGGTTTATTATTTTTACAAGTGTATGTCAAGTAAAAAAATATAAATTCGAATTGTTATCTTTTAATTCGTAGAAAACTACAAGTAATAGGTTAGTTTTTTTCTAATTTTGGGATTAAAAAATCACAAATAAAGTTTTTTGATATTTGGTTAAAAATATTTACAGTGGAAAAAAAAATTGGAAGGAATCCAAAGGAAGATGCTTCTTTTTTTTTAAAAAAAAAAAAAAAAATACTTCACTTTTCGGTTCCCTTAAACGGAAGAAGTTTAGAAGAAAATTTAAAGCAAATTATATTTGTGTAGTACCACAGAAATCCTGTCATTTTAATCATATGAACGTTTGTGATTGGGTCTGGTGGTGGTGGTTCTTTCTTCCCCATTAATATCTTAATTACATGTCTTTTTTTTTTGTCAAAAATCTTAATTACATTTTAAGTCAACAGATTCAAGACCAAAATGAGTGTAACAAATGATAACTTTATTGATATAAGAATGGATTACAATCTCTAGTACAAGTTTATATGGAAAATAAACTAAGTCCACTGATTCCGTTCCGCTGCTGCAAGGTGACACGTAGGGGTGTCAGTTGTTGAGTTAAGTTTAGCGTAGACAAAACGTCACCCTAAACTTAATTGTTGTTTGAGTGTATTCGAATGAAGGCTGACGAAACGTTAAGCCTCACTCGAATGTGTTTGAGTATCTCTGATCAGTCGGCACGATTTGAAATGCTTGTTGACTGTTTACAGAGAGAAAATTGTAGAGGATTTTGAGAGCTTTTAAGCTTCTTTTTATCTTTTTTCGCTTTTTTAATGAGAAGAAGAGCTCTATTTATAGAACATACGATGCTAGGTTTAAGAAAGATGACCTAATATTTGGGCCTCATGAATATAAAACCTCTAAAAGCCCAAATTAAATGAATAAGACTTTGGCCCATAATTAAAATAGACACATATTTGATAATGGGCCTAGATTAATTATTTTACCATTTAATTATTTCAAGGACCATGATTGACATCTTTTATCGGGGAAATATAAGTGACGTGGCACAATATAAAATTTACGTGCCTACACATGTCTTAAACAAGCCTTTAATATTACTTTGCAAATTCGGCCTAGAAGTCTATGTAAGGGAGTTTGTTGCGTTTTTTTTATAAGGAGGAAGTACTTTAGTTGTTCTGTTTTTAAAATTTATTAATAGATTTGTTCTGAGGGAATTCTTGAGTGAGAAATATCAGTCCCACTTTGATCATAGGTCGCGATTAGATTATAATTTAATTAAAGCTATCATTGTTGTGATTGTATAACAAATGTTATGTAAAAAATATGTAGAAAATATAGTCATTGTATAATAAAAGTTTTTTTTTTTACGAGAAGTATAATAAAAGATTATTAAAAATAATTTCAAATTATAATTTGATTTGACTATGACAATATAACGTGGAGTATAAAACAATAAAGAAACAAATCCCTTTTGTTCAAAATTATTCTCCAAAGGGCCAAAAATGTAGATTATGTTTTGGGCCCAAAAACGAGACTCCGGTAGATTGATATAATCTGGGCTACCAAGCCAAAGTGCATAGGTCTACTATGGTCCCGGAATCATGTTCCTCATCATGATTTCGGGCAAATGTTCATTTTCGAAATTAGAAATGTTTATTTCCTAAAATAGAAATGTTCATATATGAATATTTACATTTGAAAATGAACATTTTACATGTTGAGATGAACATTTCTAATTTCGAAAATGAACATTTACCCAGGACCATGATGAGGACCATGATCCTGGGACCATAGTAGAATTTGCGAATTGGAGTTATCAATTTACCAACCCTACGTTATTTACCTTTTTGGTAAATGTATAATCTACGTTGTTGAATGTTGATATCAATTTGCCAAAGTTATCAAATATTGTAAATTGTAATGAAAATTTTGGGCTAACTCTTAAGTCTCCAAGCTACACGTTGGACGAATTTTGGGCTGTAAGAAATAACAATTGGGCCTACATCTTGATCTGGGCTATGTTTTACTTTGGATCATAGAGTGAATCTTAGGTATGGCTCTTCAATGGGCCAATATTTAATTACCCACCCAACTTATCAATTATTGAGGATTCTTTATATTTTTTTTGGACGCAGAAAAAAAAAACTTGTTAATGGAGATCAATATATTTTTTGTTGCGAAATGGAGATAATATATAATTCTATATACACACATATACTGTAAACGTATAATAGAGATCAATATATTTTCTCATTTTTATGTGATCACTTTTTATTATGCGGAATGGAATAATTGATTTTTATTTTTTTTGTGGGAAAAGTGTTAGAAGAACGAAGGGAATCGGAAGGAGTGACCTCATTTTTTGCAATCACTTTCTGTTCCCTTATCTTCCCTCCACTATGAGTATCGATTCAAAAAGTTTTACCCCACAACCAAAAGATGCGCCCAATACAACAAACTTACGAATATGACTAGCAACCACTACTACATTTTAAGCTCCAATTTAGACAAAAACTTTGGTGCAAGGGTGAAACATACTAACGTCTTAAACAATAGAGACAACTACCTTGCAATCAATCATGATCGAAAGCACCTAAAGAATAAAATGACATTACAATTCATCACACGCAACAAAAAAAAAAAAAAAACAAAAAAACAAAAAAACTAGTGTACAATGTGACATGTTTTAGTGTATTACCAAATCAGTTAATAATATTCTAAATTTCGGCAGTTTTGGTGAGTAACGACCATATAATTGGAGTGAACAAACATTACATATATTCTCCAAAACAATTATGCTCTCCAAAAACTATGACACTAGTATGATTTGATTGGTGGTTAACGGTAGCTGCATGCGAAGATTCTAGAGATTATATTATAATCCTCAAAAATTAGAGTCAACTTATTACAATCTTATCTCATGTAACAGGATTACTTAGGCTAATCAATATGTATTACTTAATTATTAGCTACAATATACCTAACTAATTTTACTGTAAGATAGCTACATAATATAATTGATAGAGGAAGAAAATCGACTGAAATATGTATGTGGTGTGTTAGTTAAACCACATCAACCCCACACCTTCCTTTGAAAAGACTACTTTATCCCTCCACTTAATGTAAATTACAAAAATGTCATTGAATTTGCAAATCTAGTGAATTGATTAAAAATTTACCATAATATATAATAGCCGACACGTAAGACGTAGTATGTAAAATGTTGAGATAAGGACCACCCTAAGCTTATTTGTTTGATTATAAAGTTGAATAGTTAAGGTGTCATGAAGTTTGAGGGTGGTGGGGTCCCTAATTAAACGAATGGGTCAGTTGATTAATTTCTCCTAACTAAAAAAATTCACTTTTATATATGCAAGCTAAGTCAAGTGGTGGCTTCATTAACCTACAATTAGGGCAGTCACGTAATGTGACTGTGAGGTTTCCTACTACATTTTTACATCTATCATCCGTTCTCGAAAAGATGAAATAAAGGGGTTATTAAATTTGACACGTATAAAAATATATTCTTTTCTTGTATTCTATTTAGAAAATGATTTCCCAACGGCCGACACAAAAAATGTCGTAGACACTACAAGTTTCCGATCATATATGTTTACAATTGTCCTTAACTATATTGGAATTTTATTTGATTGTCATGATCAACTTAATCAAAGATGTTTAAACTTAATAATTGTGGCTTAGGCCAATTGTACATTGTAATATATGTACAATTGTCCAAAATCATTCTTTATACGACCATTACATTGTATATATTTAAGTAATCAAGAAGAAGAAGAAGAGAGCGAGGGATAGCTCAAGAAATTAAAGTTTTTCCTCCGATATCAGAGATCCTTAGATTCATTTTTATCCACACCCTGATCTCTTAACACAAAAAAGACATGAAGTATCATGTGTTTTTTTTTCTTCGTAGTCGTTTTTAATTAAGAACTTTGGAGATATCGACAACAATTTTCAAAATTATTGTTCATTTCCATATCATACCCTACTTTGCACCAACATCCTAGCCTTGATAATAGCATCATTTTTTCAAAAAAATTTATGCCTAAGAACAATCACCATAAAACAAAAACCAAAACAAAAAAAAAAAATCACAATTCCATCACAAGAAAAGAGGGATCAACAACTTTTTATGTTTTATTTTCACATATTTATTTGAACGTTGCCTTAACATGTACTCTTACTCTTTAAGTTGGAAATGGAACTTTTTTACATCAAAGAAAAAAAAAAGTGTAGATGTAACGTTCATGAGAATGCGTAGCATTGTAAAATGCAACACAACACAACCTCCAATCATGAATAGTAAAATAAAGGTAGTTGCCTCGAATAATTTTCAAAAGGTAAGGCAAAATAGATTGATGATCACAAAAATAAATTTTATTTCTTTATTGTGATTTATGAATGTGAATGTCACACCTTATTCTCCTTGCTCCCTCATAAGAGTAAAAAATGACCATATTTTATGGTATTTATATTTGGCAAAAGCTAACAAGTGCTCCTAGAGCGTTAGATAAGATAACCAAAAATGAAAATATTAAATGAATATAAACATTAATTACATCGATTGACGTGTGAATTTGACATGCATTCCAAATTTAATGTCATTTTAGAAAATATATTTATAGCTTATCTAACGCCTCGAGACGTCCATTAACAGTATCGTTTATATTTATACTCTAAAAAAAGAAAAAGAAAAAGCTGCAAAATGTAACTAAAAACAGTCCATATGATCGAAGCAACTCTCTCTAAATCATCTTGGGATCACCAAAATTCTGTGCACCTTGCTTTATCTTTTTCAATCCTCCCAAAACCAAACTCTTTTCCTTTTTTGAGCTTTTGCTAAAGTTGTTTAATTCCCTCCAATATATTCTGTCTTTGATTTGTGTCCATCTCTGATTTCAAGTGCTTCAATTCATTGCTTAGTTACATTTGGATTTAGGCATGACATGGGAAAACATGAGTTTATAATGGACAAATTTCATTATTAAGACTACACAAAACGAGCGATAAATAAATAATGTGGAATGTCGATGGAATATGAGTCATAATTGGACTGCGTTTAAGTTCGACACTAACTTAACAAGAATTAGCGTGACAATCTATACATACAACCTTCACTAGTTGTCTAATTCTCAATACTGTATGTATTAGAACATCTTTGTGCCGATGTTTCGTACAAAGCATGTATAGTTTGAGGCATGTAGGCAATTATAAGTTATAACACATGTATATATATGCCACGTTTACCAATATCCACCCAAAATTACATTTTGTTAATTACATTATTTGGATTTAGGCATTCATTATTAAGAATACACAAAACAAACGATAATAATAATGTGGAATGTCCATGAAATGTGAGCCATAAATGGATAATGTTTTAAAATTTTGGCTTAAGTTCGACACTTCGACATAAGTATGACGAGAATTAATGTAACAACTTATACATACAACGTAATAACCTTCAGTTGTCCGACTCTCACAACAATATCACAACGTAGTAGAACATTTTTGTGACGATGTTTCATAAAATTAAAGTATGTATAATTTGAGGCACATGGAGGCCACTATAATGCGATAATACATAGTATCTCCTTTGTTCTACTAAATATATATCATACTTGCCGGCCTACTTCAACAATTGCATATCATGATCATGATCATCATATCTTTGACGAACATATATTATGTATTTATGTACAACCTAACGGTAGTCGTATAGGGGAATCATGTATTATAGTATCAGAGCCAGCGTGACACAAAGATCATATCACGAGTTCAAATTTCTATTCTCTCTTTCTTCTAAGTGTAACTAATTCGCGTCAAGTATGGGTGGACGACTTATGTAGCGTCCACATTTCAAGCTCAAATGACCTTTCATGTGAGGGGGAATGATAGAGTATATAACAAATTCTTGGACCTGATCAAATTGAGAGGTCTTATGGTAACACATAACACAATACGTTTGCCAATATCCACCCAAAATAAATCAAAGAACTAGAAAAAATGAAAGGGGAGAAAAAGGTAATATTTGTGGCTGTGTTCAAAGTACAAACTGGTCCAATAAATAGGCATATTAAGTGCTGATATAATCATATGATGAGTATTAACTATTAACCATCAGATCAATCCTTGTATATATGCATGATGCTCGTGAAATAATGGAGTACATATTTGGCCCCATATTGTTTTTGAGGAGGACAAAACATGAGAACTTGCATGAATGCTTTTATGGTATGTTTCAATTTTGGGATGAATATTTAATAATCAAATATCTCAATCACATTCAAGTCCTTTTTTTATTTGTTTTATTTCCTTCTTTAATTTTATAATAAACTATAAATATTTGTCTAATGGCATCTCAATCTTTCATTATAACACAATAATATGCACCCCTAAATCACATTATTAGTGTATGTAGATGGTTATTTATGTATGTATTTATAAATTTTTTTTGGTGCAAATGAACCCACAATGTGGTGTGGATGATCGATCTCATCACGTTCTCTTAAAATCGAGAAGAATTATAATCAATTCAGTCATCCTCATCTCTATATAGATGAATAAAATCGATAATGATAATATATAATGTTAAATGTGATGTCTGAAATATCATTATGCGAAGTATAAGTAAAGTAACTTGACATGTTATATTGTTAATGCAAACATAACATAACCATGTGAAATGGGTTTTATAATGGACATATCATAGACAAAGTCCGACCAAGATGAGAAAATCTACTCGTTTAGTTATTTTCATTTGGTTCTACTATTCTAACAGATTTCAAAACACTTATTAAACACATCATACATGTTATCTTTTTCTGTTTTAACATTACACATTCAATTTATTACAAGCTACTTAATCATATTCCGAAATTACAAGTAACCTTATTGATGCATACATATAACTCCTGAATTCAACATTCGACCATTATAGTTGAAGTTCAATGTTGAAAAACAGATGTGAGTTGTCTCGCGTTGGAGAAAGCCACTGGAGAAGTGAATAACGACCCACTACATAACCTATGGGATTGCTCCTCTACGAACTATTGTTTTGGGAAGGAAATCCTTTAGACTTGTAAGTGGGCCAATTCCCTCCTACTTATTATTGGTACACCCAAACTCGTTTTTATATTAAATTATTTGATATTGATAATTTTCTCTATCGCTTTCATTACTCTTTATCCTTATATTAATGGGTAGAACAATCACAATTCTCAAATCTGGCTATTCAAATTGTGATTGTGAGATAGCTAATTAGTGTAAATTGACAACTTAAATTATCTGATCCACTAACGTTTAACTTAAACAATGGGTGAGCGAGGGGTAACATCATCATTTCACCCTTAAGTAACACAATCGATCCCTCCGTATCGTATAAACTGCGGCAATAATTTGACATAAAATAGAGAGGGAAAATGTCCAATCATTACAGTTAATATGATACGGAGGGAGTCTAACTACCGTAGCAAACGGTTATTAGTTACATTACTTAGACTTTTTCAATAATAATCTATCCAAAAGATCACTTGTTCCCAAGCAATTAATAATTTGGCACTTGATTATTATATAAAAGGAGCTCTTTAATTAAGAAGAATGAATGAACAAATGACAATCAAACAGTGGACAAAGCTGTAGATTGAGCTTATTAGTTACATGGATTTGCCACCACAACAAGGACCAATGCTAAGACCGATGTTCCGTACATAATATATACCTTAATAGTTTGATACACGACATTGTTTTTCATGATAATGGAACAACTAACAAACACAATCTCAAAKATATTGGCCATTGTTTTGTGTACATGCATTTTACTAATGAATACTCCATTTTAATACAATTGTCTAACTTTAAGCATACAATCATAGTAGAAATATCAGTACGTATGATGGAACTTCTGCAACACCCACATAAGAAGAAGGAAAATGGTCTCTTAAACTAATTATATTAAACATTATTATTATTGAGTATAATTATTATTGAATTAAGAAAATGTTGAATTTTAACCTAAAGGAAAATTATCATAGGTACCCCTAAATTATTGCCTTTTTTCCAAATGTCCCTCATTTTTTGACCCATTCCAAAATGCCCCGAACTTGCAAAAACTAAAAAATTGACTTTTTAGGTGGAAAAATAAATGGAGTTATAACAAACATTATCTTATAAATATATTTCAACAAACTTTGACTTCATAGGTATCCGTGAAATGAATTTATAAGGTAACATATGTTAAAACTCCGTCTATTTTTCTTCCAATTTTTTCTGGATTTTTGCATGTTTCAGGGCCTGAAATGCATTTAAAAGCAAACGTCTATTATAACTCCGTAGAATTTCCACCTAAAAAATCACTTTTTTGGTTTTTTGCAAGTTCAGGTGCATTTTATTAGAAGGGGTCGAAAATGCAAGGAATATTTTGAAAAAAAATGCAAAAATTCAATGGTACATGTGATAATTTTCCTAACTTAAATAAAATTCAAATAAAGAATAGTAATTATATTGTACAATTAATGTGATGACCCCACATGTGCCCTTCATTGTGGACAATATTTTTATTTTAAAAAAGGACAAGGCAGAAAGAAATAAAAATAGAAAAATGATAGATAAGATGTTATAAACTTGATATATTGAGGGATAATGTATCAAAGATGGAACATTGGAGTATGTCTTTTATAGAATAGCCAATTGTAAAGGTTATGTAATGTTACATTCTTGATACAGTGATTATTTATATATGTAGGGTTGGTGTGTAGCAGACGCAGACCACTCTCAAAGCTAACCCATATTTATGCACCTTATGCTATATATTAATATCATTACATACTGTATGTAGTTATGTACATAAATGTTATTATCTTCGTTGTATAATTTAAAAATTATACATTGTATACAAAGTAAATCTCGGTCTAGTAGTAAGGATTGTACTTTACACCTTGAGGTCATGGCTTGTTGACGAGGAGTTCAATTCTCACTTAAGGTACTTTGAGAGTGGAGATTTCTCTTGTCTTCCTCACTGGCTTTCAAAATGTCTAACCTACTAACTTAAAACGGGTTAATTTGTGCGATGTTTTGGACTGGTAGGACCATTAAGTTCATCTTACCTACCAAAATATATCTACTACTAATGCCAGATAATATATAAACTTGAAGTACCCGAACTATATGTTAGATGGATTGATTAAGTTAGTTATTTACCTGACGGTTAATTATATAATAATTGATTATTATAAGAACTCAACTCGACTTATTCTCCTTTGAAGCTTAAGTAAGGAGCTCTCGTGTAAAGGAGCGTACACCTACTCTTGAATTTCAAGTTTATTTCAACCATCAAACCATATATAATAATTATTATAAATATAAAAAATATCAACTAACTTTCATATATATATTCCATTACATATAGTACTCCAAGTCTCCTAGCTTGTTGCATGATGTTAGTTAATAAGCACATTATATTATTTAGTGTGTACCAAAAAGATGTATGCATCATTACGCATTGCATGAATATAATTAGAAACTAAAAATTTCATTAACATAAGTCAAACTTTCCAACTGCAAATATAATACCTAGCTAGTAATAGCTTAAAATGGTGGTCACAACCCTAGCTATTTCATGCAACCTCCACATGATCATCACACTAACGCTGTCATCTCAATTAGCATGTACGAAATTGAAGACTAAGGGTCTGTTTACATTAGCTTATTTTCAGTTCAGTTCAGCTCCATTCAATTCAGTTCGGTTTAGTTCAGCTCCATTCAGTTCAGTTCAGTTCTTAACCCAATTTCTCTCTTTCATAAAATATTCAATTCAATATAATTCAGTTCAGTTCAGATCCATTCAGTTGATTTCAGTTAATGTAAACGGACCCTAAATCAAATCAAAGTTAGTTGATAATAATAGTATATTCATTCATTATAACAAAACATATGAATTAATTAATTAATTAAAAGTTAGACAACAACAACAACAACCTTAATTTGACCAGATTAAAAGCTAATTAGAGAGAGAGATTCTAATCAAATTAATTAAGAAAATAAAACTAGAGCTTAGCCTAAAAAGTAGCAACTCAACTAGCTTAGCTAGCTAATGACACTTTGGGTATAGGTAAAGCCTTTTACATGTTGCCTTTTGCTCTAAGTTCAAGTTCCCGGCCTACCTCTAAAGCATGATACATAATATATAAAGTACAATAATATTTCAGTTAGAAAATATTTACACATTAATTATTRTCATTAWTGATAATTAGCATATCACAATGTTATGATTTTGTGGTCCTAATCCTTATAAAAGAATCCATCACATTTTTAGTATTATATGATATAAAACATTATACTATAAGATTTGTTATGGTCCTCCCTTAGATTGTCTTGCTATTATAGAGTCTAGGGGGTCTTAGCTTGTTTTTATTTTGATTTGTTGCCATCTTCCTTAATGTTTGCTTATTGTTCTCTAAATTTTTTTTTAAAAAAAATTATTTGCGTTGGCAGAGAACAACTAGGAATGATTATTTGCGGGTGAATATATCTAGTTGTTTCTTGTTATGAATATGGGGTATTACTCCACAATAAAAATAGAGGACAATATTTCAAACCAGATATGTTAATTTTCACTATCTTGTGTCTTTTAAAATTATCTATTCAAAAAGATAAAACAAAATTAAAAAAGCGTGCACAATTATATATATTATTTATATATAATATATATATTTTTAAAAATGTAAATATACCGATGATATCGTACCGGCCATATTATTTCCTCCTTACAACTACAAGTGATTAGCTTGATTTGTAATTGTAAGGCAACTTTTATGTTACAGCCAACCACTATATTTTAGCGGGATTTTTTAGTGAAGAGCTTAATGCCGCCCGCAATACGATTTTCGCCCGCGTATTTTTCTGTATTTTAGTTATTTCTCCCATTTTACCCTCTTCAAATAACCCAACAATTTCATTCTATCACTTCCCCTCTTTCAAAGAAAACAACTTCATCTGCTGCCAACAACCTCAGACGCATCCCTTCCATTGCCACGCGACACACCACCCACACGCATCAACAGCACTGCACCACTCTCCTTCATCAGCAAACAACCGTCTGCGTTAGCCCTTTAAATGGCCCGAAGTCCGACAAACGGCTCAATATTAACCCCTCACCTACCGTCGCTCCCTAACGCCGTCGACTAGGTATGTTAAGCGTTTGTTTTTTTTTTTTTGATTTAGAGGTTCGGCATAGTATGACCCGAGACCACCGACGTGGGTCGGCCAAATGGTAGAACCCACCATCGGGGGTTCGGGCCTACAAGGTAGAACCATCATGTGGGTTCTACTTGTAGGCGCGAACCCGATGTGGTTCTCGGCCGGACCAATGGTGGTTCTACCTTGTAGCCACCCACGATGGTGGTTCTTTACCTTGTGCGCCACGGGTGGTCCCTTGCAACCACCTATAATCTACTGAAAATGTAATTTGTCGAAAATTACCGGAGTGGCTCCTGCTCTGATCTCCAACGCTCATCCGCCATATTGTGTTGCGGTTCACCTTACTTTGCTCCGTGTTTTTACTAGGTGAGATATTATTGTATATGGTTGAGATGTGGTGTTGGTGCCGTGGTGCGTGCTAACTTCAAATTTGGTGGATTACCGTGTGCTGGGTCGGCACTAGTATTGGATGGTGGAACAACAAAGTTATGGGTGATGGGTGAGTTAGAAGATAGGATGAAATAAGAGAATAAGGGTGATTGAGTAATTTACTAACGTTATTGGCGGGCGAAAATACGGAGTATTCGGGCTTATTAACACAACCTTTTTTAACCCTAAGCAATGAATAAGACAACTTATCAATAGCTAGATTCCTTTTTAGGGTAAAAGAAACTTAACTAAGCAATGGAATAAGACAAATAAACAACATAATTAGAAACTTCCATGATGGACAAAAACATACGAAGTACTCTTATGATCATGTAATTTACAATTTCGAAACCATGCCCTTCAATCCTTTGCTAGAGAATCATTATCTCCCTTAACCATGTTTAAACTATAAACCTTGCATTATCACATGTCAAATCATTCGTTAAATTTCTATATATAGCTCACTAGGCCCATCTCAAGTTTAGAGATGATACATGAAAAGTCATTATTTAAATCCTAATTTCAATATTGGCCGAGAAGCAAAAATTGATAACTTGAGATCTCCACTATCATTGTAGTGCTAGTCTCTTACCAAAAAAAAAAAAAAAAACTAACTATTCTTCATTCAACTAAACGACCACTACTATGCGATCAAACAATTTTTTGGACATATATAACAATTAATAATGAAATTGACTACTCCGTGTTTTTTTTTTAAAAATAATGAAATTGACTACTCCGTAGTTTAGTTAAGACGCTTTATATATGATATAGTAACATTACAAATTACAATAGTTCTCTTATAGAGCCAACCAAAATTGACATGAAGCAAAAATGACATGAAAGAATGAGCTGAAAAAATAATTAATAATAAATTCCTGATCAAATACCTTTTAAATGATTCAGTTATGGGATTAATGACTAGCAAAGATTCCTTAGTGGATCTTTTGTCTATGTGCTTACAGACCATGACATTTTTCTCCTTTTTTTTATTTATTTTTCACCCTCCAAATTAATTAAGTTGTAACTATTAATGTTACTGTTACTGTCTTTTTTTCCTACATGTTCTCTCTTGCTAGCTTGCAATTATATTTAATTAATTCAAAACTAGATTATTATTAACTAACCAACATCAAAACTTTATGTACAGGATTAGGCAATTAATTCACTTGATTTATCTTCTCTCTTTTGTGTACCAAGCAGTGGAGTATCAAAGATCATGGGGTACAAAGTATGTTATTCTCTTTCAATGACAAAAAAAGCTAAGTGATTAGCAAGTATTAATTAGTCTCTACAAATAAAGTAAAAAGGAAAAATTCACGAATATTGATGATATTACCGATAATGTTAATATATATATAAAACTGATAATTTTTTTTATGAAACGAACTAGGTAAATATGTTGAGAACGATATATGGAGTAGTAATGATAATGTTGCTTGTATTAATAAAAATGATCAAAACTGATGTTGAAAAATTTAAATTGCGAATTATACTATGATCAATGTAACATAATCACCGTGTGTAATAATCAATCGAGCATAGAATCCAATTCCCTTTTTCTCCTGATTTCTACTCCGTATAATCCATAAATTTAAAGTTAAGTATTTAAACCCTCATAATGTACGTATTAGTTTTATAACCTATCAATTACACTATACAAATACTAGATTTGAACAATTATAAAAAAATATAGAGATAAACTTATACGAAGTACATAAACTAATTACAAAGTAGTATAACATGAAAGTAGTAGCTACCGTAGTGTACTGTATGATATATGTTAGATACTTGAGTATTTCAAAAAATTTCAAATTTTATTGTATATATATTTTTTAACAAAGGTGAAAAACGAAAATGAAAAAAACGAGAAGAAAGA
Source organism: Bassia scoparia (assembly GCA_008642245.1). Taxonomy (NCBI): domain Eukaryota; kingdom Viridiplantae; phylum Streptophyta; class Magnoliopsida; order Caryophyllales; family Amaranthaceae; genus Bassia; species Bassia scoparia. Next base: position 117,914 of record SNQN01000369.1, on the reverse strand, counting down.
AATAAAGAAAGAGCAAACTAGCTAAGCAATAGCTTTGCATGGGATTAGTGAGCCCACACTTTTGACCACAGTTGCATTGGTGAACCAACTCCCACCCAAACACTCAACAGTCGTATTCATACATTCAGTATTGCCACTCCTCAACCTTGGCTACATAACAGGACCCTACATTATCTCTCCGTCTCATATTAGTCGCTAAAAAGTATCGATAGTGTTTCACATCGTTACTGCTTGCTACACTTTTTTATTTTATTGGCAGTAAGCTCTCTCAATTTGCATCTCCTCCAACAATACAAGTTCATTTCTTTTTACCCTCTACTCCTTTTCTGATGAAAAAGCGTAACGAGTAAAATGAAACGTGTAAATAAAATACGGTACGAAAACTAAAAAAGAAAAGGCATTAATGATGTCTTTTACAGAAGATATGTAGTTTAAAGACACATGAATGAGATAAGATTATGAATGGCAGTAGAAGAGAAGTAGTACGTACGTACTGAATACTGATGTTATTGCTGCTACCTGGAAGATTTTAAAGACTTTTGATTTTCATTCCCAGGTTACATTTATCTCCTTTAGGCTTTAGATCATTCAATCACACCTTTTTTTTTTTTTTATTTCTGCGTGTTGAACATGATCGGAATCTCTTCTACTTCTTCTTTACTCTCCTCTTCATTTTTTCTTCTTTTTATAAAATATCCCTTCACTTTTATTTTTACTCAAATGGATTTTTTCTTTTTTTCAAACTAAATAATGCACTATAAATAAACTTTTATATATATTTACTTATAGACAAATTTAGATTGTATGATGAACTTCCTTATAATTGGATCAAAATCTCTAACGAGCTGACATCTTATCTTTGAGAATACGGATATATAAGAGAAATGAAATCCGATCCAGTGCATACATGCATCAACTGTTAATTATAAAAGTGACTCTAGTAAGATTGAACTTTTTAACAATAATGTCGCGAAGAATGCTCGATTATCAAATAGGTTAAGCTACTTGGGAGAGCAATAATACATAATAGCATGTATCATAGCTATTATTCATAAGTTTTATCTTTAAAAGAGAATTGAAACTAGTTTTCTTTTCTTTGATATGTTTGGTTAAACATTAGCTGCTATAATGTATGTGCTATGGCTTCCTTCCTTTGTTGACTATGTATTACTTATTAGTGGAGTAAGATGATAAAATACTGTGTGAATCGAACTTGAAGTGAATAATATTGCTCTTAATGAAATAACCCTTATTATAGCATGTTTGTTGCATAACAAACTCTCAAGTTTGTTATATTCTGTTATTCCCTAACAATAATTATTCTTCTATTCTTTTGTATATATAAGGGTTATTACCCTATTTTGTAAAGTGTGGATTTCATATCAATAAAATCACCATTTCTATTTAGCTTCTTTCTCTCAACTACTCTGATTTGCTTGATTACCTCCATTAATGGAGTTTGTTCGAGCTCTTATCATGGTATCAGAGCTTACGGTATAAGCTTGTTTTCTTCCGCTATTCTTGCTCTGTTCTTCTCCTTCTTCTTCTTTCTTCTTTCTTCTTTTCAATGGCGTCTTCTTCTTCTCAATCTTCTCAATCTTCTGATTCTTCTCAAACTTCTCAAAATGTTATTCTTCAATACAATGATCCTTATTACATGTCTGCTGCTGATGCGAATCAATCTACTATTGTTTCGATCGTTTTCTCTGGATCGAATTTTGCGAATTGGAATCGTGCTATGCGCAAGGCGTTGATCGCTCGTAATAAGCTTGGTTTCGTTGATTCCACTCTTCCTCGACCTTCTGATCTTTCTCCTGATTTCCAGAAATGGATACGCAACGATTACATTGTCACGACTTGGATTGCTAATTCTTTGGAGAAGTCGATTGCTGAATCTCTCATGTTRGTTGATTCTGCTGCTCAATTGTGGAAAGAATTGAAGGATAGGTATGGTCGCAGTAACGTTCCTCAACTTTTTGATTTGCATCGTTCTTTATTTCTTCTTGAGCAAAATGATGCTTCCATTACTGAATATTTTTGCAAAAAGAAGAGAGTCTGGGATGAGATTCAATCTCTTGAAGGCTTTCCAGATTGTTCTTGTGGCGTATTGAAGGATTGTACATGTGGTATCTTGCTGAAAATTGTTGAGAATGATAATCGCATGAAATTGATCCAATTTCTTTCTGGAATCAACAAGTCTTATGATCAGGTCAAGGATAATATCCTAAGTACTGATCCTTTGCCTTCAATTAGTAAGGCATATCATATGTTGCAGCAGGTTGAGAGACAAAAACAAAATTCTGTTCATTCTTCTTCCATTGCTGAAGTTAGTGCTTTCTATGCCAAACCTAATTCTTCACCTGCTTCTGGTCGGAAGGATTTCAAGAAATTTAAATCTGACAAGTTTGACAGGACTTGTGACCATTGTAAAGCTCGAGGACATTCTATTGAACAGTGTTTCAAGCTTATTGGATATCCAGAATGGTACTCCAACAAGAAGAACAAATCAACTCCTAAGTCTGCTGTTGCTAACAATGCTCTTGTTCAGTCTGATTCTCCTGGTATTTTGGGACCTTCTCCTACTGATTCTTCTGCTTCAGCTCTYAGTCCTCAAATGATTTCAGCAGTATGCAAAGAGATGATGAAATACATGCATTCTGGTTCTGGTTCTGTCTCAGCTCCATCTTCTTCTACTTCTGGTCCTTCTGACCCTCTCACTGCTGCCTATGCCAATGTGCATTTTGCAGGTACTATTTTGGCCTCTAATGCTGATACTTTTGCTAAATGCTTTAATAATTCTCATTGGATTGTTGATAGTGGGGCTTCTGAACATATGTGTTGCAATGTACATCTCTTTGATTCTATTCAATCTTTGTCTCAACCTATTCCTGTCACTTTACCTGATGGTTCTCACCAGTCAGTCACACATATTGGTTCTGTTATCTTGACTCCTAAACTCACTTTGCAACAAGTTTTGTATGTTCCAGCTTTCACTCATAATTTGCTTTCTGTGGTAAAGCTTCTTGATCAAAACAAACTTGTTGCACATTTCACTAATAGGTCATGTTCCTTTCAGGACCTTGCAACTAAAGAGCTTGTAGCTTCTGCTGTCAGAAAGGCAGGACTCTATCAGTTTACTTCTGCTTCTTCCTTTATTCATAAATCTTGTAATAATCAGCTTCAAGCTAGTGAGTCTTTTGTTTCTTTTCCTTCTGATCATGTACATGTTAATCAAGCTAGTACTGCTTCTAGCTTTGCTATTTTACATGCCAGATTAGGTCATGTTTCCAATTCAACTATGCAACATGTATCTTGTTTTCATGATCATAATAAAACTGTTCCTTGTGATTTCCATTGTGAATCATGTGTTTTAGGTAAACATCATAAGTTGCCTTTTACTTTGTCAAATTCATATGCTTCTGTTTTGTTTGAACTTGTTCATATTGACCTCTGGGGACCTTATAGGACTCCTTCTTTATCTGGTGCAACTTACTTCTTGACCATCTTAGATGATCATTCTAGATCTACTTGGACACATTTACTTCATTCTAAGACACAAGTACCACAAATTATTTCTTCTTTTCTTGCCTATGTGTCCAATCATTTTGGTGTGACTGTCAAAGTTTTGAGAAGTGATAATGGAACTGAAATTGTTCAAGAAACCTGTGCCTCCTTGTTTGCTTCTAAGGGTATCATACATCAAAAGAGTGTTCCTGGTGTTCCCCAACAAAATGGGAGGGTTGAACGCAAGCATAGACATTTGCTCGAGGTTGCCAGGACACTTAGATTTCATGCAAATCTTCCTATTAAGTTCTGGGGGGATTGTTTGCTTTCTGCCACTCATTTAATCAATCTCATGCCATCTTCTGTGTTGAATTGGAAAACTCCTTATGAAATGTTGATGGGAAGGTCTCCTGATTATTCACATCTAAGGGTAATTGGGTGTTTGTGTTATGCTGCAATCAAGTCACAAGATAAATTCAGTCCTAGAGCCAAAAAGTGTATTTTACTAGGTTATCCCTTTGCTCAAAAAGGTTATAAGCTTTATGATTTACAATCTCACAAGGTCTTTTTGAGCAGAGATGTTGTTTTTCAAGAACATTCTTTTCCTTTCAAGTCTTCTTCTTCAATTTCACCTTCTGTTTCTCCTATTCTTTCTTCTGCTTCCTCTCTTAATATGCTTCCTTTGCCTTTTGATCCTCATATTTCTTCTTCTTCTTCTGTAATTTCTGAGCATGTTTCTTCTCCTACTTCACAGCATTCTCTTAATTCCCCTGTTTCAGAACATTCACATTCTTCTCCTCCTCAGTCTCCTCCTATTTCTTCTCCTGTTTCTGCCACTATTTCTTCTCCTTCTCCTCCTCTTATTTTGGAGACCAGGAAATCTTCTAGGCCTTCTAAGATGCCTTCTAAGTTCAGTGATTTTGAAACCTCAATTCCAGTTATTAAACCTCTTTCTACTTCTCAAGAATTGCCTTCTAGTTCAGTTTCTTTTAATGTTTTCACTGAGCCTAGTCTGCAGCATTTATCTTCTACTGAACTTCAGAGTCTTTCCTCTATGCTATCTTCTTATGAGCCTACTTCTTTTCATAAAGCTCAGCAAGACCCTAGGTGGGTTGCTGCCATGGCTAAAGAGATTGAGGCTCTTGAACTTAATCAGACCTGGGATATTACTACTTTGCCTCCTGATGCTTCTGTTATTGGATCAAAATGGGTCTATAAGATGAAATTTAACCCTGATGGCTCTGTGGAAAGATGTAAGGCCAGATTGGTGGCTAGAGGTGATAAGCAAGTCAAAGGAAAGGATTTTAAGCACACTTTTAGTCCAGTAGCTAAGTTTACTACTGTAAGGACTGTTATTGCCTTGGCAGCTGCTAAAAATTGGTTTCTGGAGCAAGTTGACATCAACAATGCATTTTTGCATGGTCATATTTCTGAGGATATATATATGCAACCACCTCCAGGTTATACAAAGGCACAGCCTGGTCAGGTTTGTAAGCTCAAAAGGTCATTATATGGCTTAAGGCAAGCATCTAGACAATGGAATCTAGAGCTTAAGAAATTTTTGCTCTCTTCTCTTGGTTTTGTTCAGTCCAAGCAGGACTTCTCTATGTTTACTAAGCAAGATGGTGCTGATTTTACTGTCATTATTGCTTATGTTGATGATCTTTTGATTGCTGGATCCAGTCAACATCTAATCTCTCAGATTAAGTCTGCCTTGCATCAGGCCTTTACTATTAAGGATTTAGGCAGTTTAAAATTTTTCTTGGGTATTGAGGTGCATAGATCTTCTGATGGTATTCTTCTCAATCAGAGAAAATATGTTCTGGATTTGTTGAAAGACACTAATATGGAGAATTGTAAGGTTGCTCCTTTTCCTCTTCCCAAAGGACTCAAACTTAGTACTATTGAGGGTGATCTTTTGCAAGATCCTGAGGTATATCGGAGGATGGTTGGCAAGTTGTTATATCTCAACATGACTCGTCCTGACATTTCCTATGCTGTCCAGCAACTTAGTCAATTCCTTAGTGCTCCTAGGGCACCACATTTTGCTGCAGCCTTGCATGTTTTGAAGTATTTGAAAGGGACTCTACATGCAGGACTGTTTTATAGTGCCAAAAATTCCTTTGTGCTACAAGCCTTCAGTGATGCAAATTGGGGCACTTGTGCCTACTCTGGTAAATCTTTGACAGGTTATTGTGTTTTCTTGGGTGATTCCCTCATTTCTTGGAAGACAAAGAAACAACAAGTTACTTCCAAAAGTTCTACTGAGGCTGAGTATAGATCCATGAGTCAAACCACTAGTGAGTTGGTTTGGCTTGCTGGTTTATTGAAGGATTTGGGTGTTCATGTAGCTCAACCTGTTACCTTGTTTTGTGATAATAAGTCAGCTCAGTATATTGCTGAAAATGAAGTTTTTCTTGAACGCACTAAGCATCTCAAGCTTGACTGCCATTATATCAGGGATCATGTGGATTTGGGTTTTGTTTCTTTGTCCCATGTTTCCAGTTCCTTGCAGCTAGCTGACATCATGACCAAACCTCTGGGTTCTGATCAGCACAGATTCTTATGCTCCAAGATTGGCCTTGTCTTCTCTAAGCCTTGTCCATCTTGAAGGGAGGGTATAATACTCCATGTTTCAGCCATGTCATTTTTGAGGGGAGGCTATTACAGTAGCATGTTTGTTGCATAACAAACTCTCAAGTTTGTTATATTCTGTTATTCCCTAACAATAATTATTCTTCTATTCTTTTGTATATATAAGGGTTATTACCCTATTTTGTAAAGTGTGGATTTCATATCAATAAAATCACCATTTCTATTTAGCTTCTTTCTCTCAACTACTCTGATTTGCTTGATTACCTCCATTAATGGAGTTTGTTCGAGCTCTTATCACGCCTCATTTTAATAAATGGTGGTCACAACCTAGCATATTCATGCCAACCTCCAATGACACACACTTAACGCTGTCAATCTCAAATTAGCATGTACGAATTGAAGACTAGGGTCGTTTTACATTAGCTTATTTTCAGTTCAGTTCAGCTCCATTCAATTCAGTTCGGTTTAGTTCAGCTCCATTCAGTTCAGTTCAGTTCTTAACACATTTCTCTCTTTCATAAAATATTCAATTCAATTCAGTTCAGTTAGATCCATTCAGTTTGATTTCAGTTAATGTAAACGGACCCTGAATCAAATCAAAGTTAGTTTGATAATAATAGTATATTCATTCATTATAACAAAACATATGAATTAATAATTAATTAAAAGTTAGACAACAACAACAACAACCTTAATTTGACCAATTAAAGCTAATTAGAGAGAGAGATTCTAATCAAATAATTAAGAAAATAAAACTAGAGCTTAGCTAAACAGTAGCAACTCAACTAGCTTAGCTAGCTAATGACACTTTGGGTATAGGTAAAGCCTTACTTGTGCTTTTGCTCTAAGTCAAGTTCCCGGCCCTACCTCTAAAGCATGATACATAATTAATAGTACAATAATAATTTCAGTTAGAAATATTTACACATTAATTATTGTCATTATTGATAATTAGCATATCACAATGTTATGATTTTGTGGTCCTAATCCTTATAAAGAATCCATCACATTTTAGTATTATATGATATAAAACATTAATACTATATAATTTGTTATGGTCCACCCTTAGATTGTCTTGCTATTATAGAGTCTAGGGGTCTTAGCTTGTTTTTTATTTGATTTGTTGCCATCTTCCTTAATGTTTGGCGTATTGTTCATGTACATTTTTTTTTAAAAAAAATATTTTTTTGGTGAGTAACAACTAGTGAATGATTTATTTGCGGGGTGTAATATTATTCTAGTTGTTCTTGTTATGGAATATGGAGTATTACTCCCAATAAAATAGAGGTCAATATTTCAAACGAATAATTGTGTTAATTTTCACTATCTTGTGTCTTTTTAAAATTATCTATTCAAAAAAGATTAAAAAACAAACTTAAAAAAAGCTGCACAAATTATATATATATATATAGGTTTTTTTTTTTTTAAAAAAAATGTAAATTATACGATGATATCGTACCGGCCATTATATTCTCCTCCTTTACATTACAAGTAATTTAGCTTGTGAGTTGTAACTTGTAAGGTCATAATTTTATGGACAAGTATTAGGTACATCGGATGTACAATAATTTACTGTACATCAGATTATAGTGACCATTGGGTTAATATAGTAACCTTTTTATTAATATAGTGACTCATATTTTTATCACTATATTGATGTAAATAGAATTGAGTGACTATATTGATATAAAGGGTCACTTATTATATAAAGGTAGACTATATGTTGATGTACAATAAATTTATTGTACATCCGATGCATACAATACCTTCTGAATTTTTATGTTACATCAACCACTATATTTTAGGGGATTTTTTTACCCTAAGCATGGATAAGACCAACTTATCATAAGCTAGATTGCCTTTTTTTTAGGGTAAAAGAAAACTTAACTAAGCAATGGAATAAGACAAATACAACAACATATTTTAGAAACTTCCATGATGGGACAAAACATACGAAGTACTCTTATGAATCATGTAATTTACAATTTCGAAACCATGTCCTTCAATCCTTTGCTAGAAATCAATTTTATCCTCCCTTAACCAATGTAATCTATAAAACCTTTGAACATTAAATCCTTTAATTCAATATTGGCCGAGAAACAAAAGATTGTATAATATTGATGATCGGTCCACTATCATTGTAGTGCTAGTCTCTTACCCAAAAAAAAACAAACTATTCTTATATCAACTAAACGACCACTTACTATGCGATCAAACAATTTTTTTGGACATAATATAACAATTAATAATGAATTTGACTACTCGTATGTTTTTTTAAAAAAAATATGAAATTGACTACTCCGTAGTTAGTAGACGCTGTTTTATATGATAGTAAGTAACATTACAATTACAATAGTTCTCATAAGAGCCAACCAAAATTGACATGAAGCAAAATGACATGAAAGAATGAGCTGAAAATAATTAATAATAAATTCCTGAATCAAATACCTTTTAAATGATTCAGTTATGGGATTAATGACTAGCAAGATCTCCTTAGTGGATCTTTTGTCTAGTGCTTACAGACCATGACTTTTTCTCCTTTTTTTTTTTTTTATTTTTCACCCTCCAAATTAATTAAGTTGTAACTATTAATGTTACTGTTACTGTCTTTTTTTTCCTACATGTTCTCTCTTGCTAGCTTGCAATATTATTATAATTAATTCATAACATAGATATATTACTAACACCAACATCAAAACTTTTATGTACAGGATTAGGCAATTAATTCACTTGATTATCTCTCTCTTTTGTGTAGCCAAGCAGTGGAGTATCAAAGATCATGGGGTACAAAGTATGGATTATCTCTTTCAATGACAAAAAAGCTAAGTGATTAGCAAGTATTAATTAGTCTCTACAAATAAAGTAAAAAGGGAAATTCACGAATATTGATGACATAGTCCGCATAATGTTAAAGTATATATATAAAACTGGTAATTTTTTTTTTTGATGAAACGAACTAGGTAAATATTGTTGAGAATGATATATGGAGTAGAATGATAATGTTGCTTGAATTAATAAATGATCAAAAACTGATGTTGAAAAATTTTAAATTGCGAATTATACTATGATCAATGTAACATATCACCGTGCGGGTAATAGATGAGATCGAACTAGAATCCAATCCTCCTTTTCTCCTATTTCTATCCGTATAATCCATAAATTTAAAGTTAATGTATGAAACCCTCAATAGTGTACATATGTTTTTTACACTATACAATTACATAGATTTGAACAATTATAAAAAAATATAGAGATAAACTTATACGAAGTACATAAACTAATTACAAAGTAGTATACATGAAGTAGTAGCTACCGTAGTACTGTACTGTATGTATAGGCCTTTAGATATAAACCTTTGAGTTAATTTCAAAAAAAGTTTTCAAATTTTATTGTATATATATTTTTTAACAAAGGTGAAAACGAAAATGAAAAAGAAACGAGAAGAAAAGAAATAAAGAAAGAGCAACTAGCTAAGGCAATAGCTTTGCATGGGATTAGTGAGCCCAACACTTTTGACCACAGTTGCATTGGTGAACCAACTTCCCACACACTCAACAGTCGTATTCATCATTCAGTATTGGCCACTCCTCAACCTTGGCTACATAACAGGACCTACATTATCTCCGTCTCATATTAGTCGCTAAAATATGTGATCGATAGATGTTTCACATCGTTCTGCTTGCTACACTTTTTTATTTATTGGCAGTAAGCTCTCTCAATTTGCATCCTCCAACAATACAAGTTCATTTTCTTTTTACCCTCTATCTCCTTTTCTGATGAAAAAGTGTAACGATAAATAAAACGTGTAAAATAAATAGTCATGTACGAAAACTGAAAAAGAAAAGGCATTAATGATGTCTTTTACAGAGTATGTAGTTTAAAGACACATGAATGAGATGAAGATTATGAATGGCAGTAGAGAGAAGTAGTACGTACGTACTGAATACTGATGTTATTGCTGCTACCTGGAAGATTTTAAGGACTTTTGATTTTTCAATTCCCAGGTTACATTTATCTCCTTTAGGCTTTAGATCATCAATCACACCTTTTTTTATTTTATTTCTGCTGGTGTGAACATGATCGCGAACCTCTTCTTACTTCTTCTTTACTCTCCCTCTTCATTTTTCTTCTTTTTTATAAAATATCCCTTCACTTTTATTTTTAACCTTCAAATGGATTTTTTTCTTCTTTTCAAACTAAATAAATAATGCACATAAATAAACTTTATATATATATAATTATATATAATATATATATATATATATTATATATATATATATTATAATATGTACGTTAAAATTTAGATTGTATGATGACTTATTCCTTATAATTGGATCAAAATCTCTAACGAGCTGACATCTTATCTTTGAGAATACGGATATATAAGAGAAATGAAATCCGATCCATGTACATACATACATCAACCGTTAATTATAAAGTGACTCTAGTAGAGATTGAACTTTTAACAATAATGTCGGAGAATCGCGACTTATCAATAGGTTAGCTTAACTTAAGGGTAGAGCAATAATACATAATAGCATGTATCATGTATGTATTCATAGTTTAGCTTTAAAAGAAGGAATGAAACTAGTTATTCTTTTCTTGTGTATGTAGTTTGGCTTAAACATTAGGCTATATATGTATGGTGCATATGGCTTCCTTCCTTGTTGACTATTTTAACTTATTAGTGGAGATAAGATGATAAATACTGTGTGAATCAACTTTGAGTGAATAATATTGCTCTTATGAATAACGCCCATTTTAAAAGTGTTTATTTTACTACTGCCACATATATAATAAACATCTTTCTAACAAGCAAGCCACTATATATTTTTAGAGAAATAACACCGAATAGATAAATAAATAAACAGTGTTTTGATTACGAGGAAACTCTAATTCTACTATACTTTAATTAGAAGGTCGTCATAAATTAAAATAAAACCTTAAATTGACCAAAGATTAAGTACTCCGTACCATTTAAGCTTACTTTTAAAGCTAAACTATGTTTTTTTTAAGTAGTATTGTTTTTGTTTTTTTCATCTCATCAATTTCAAATCACTAAATGTTACTCATATATGTTCAATACTTGACCCATACATTGTCATATATGTCTGCTGCAATATTTTGAAACAAAAATTATAGTATTGACATTCTTTCAATCATTTATTTATAAATGAAATCTCGAAATTGAATCGTTTGTCTTCAAGTTTACTTTTAAAATCCAAACAACCATCACTAAATTTGTATCAGACGCCCATCAATTCGTCACTAAATATCTTAAACAAGATCTAGAATTCATTTAAATTAAATAAGGAGTAAGTACTCTGATCGTGTCATATATAAGATATAATTTCTTCAAAAAGAAGATAGATAAACAAGAATGAAACATAAAATCATAGCTCAATAATATTTACTACCCCATCAAGGCATCAACAAAAAGAAAGACCCCATGTAGGAATTCTATGCAACCTAGAACAAGCAATGAAACAAAAAAGAATCCAATGAAAAACATCAAATTAAGAAATTTGGATATTGGATTACTAGTAATCACAAAAACATAGTATAATAACAAGAAACGTTTTTAAATAACTATCTCATCATAATATTAAATTAATGACCATAATATTTTTTTTTGAGGGGTGAATTAATCACCCTATTACAAAATAAAACCTTAGCAATAGCTCTATTAGTATGAACATGAGTAGTTTCATACACAGGCAATTCTTCACAATACTTTGATCACCCCCAATCTCTAGCAAATTATCTAGCTCAAAAGATCTGAACTACACCAACTAGCATCATCATCATCATCTTCATCTTCGTCTCGTCTTCGAAACTCGAAATCATATTATTATTGTTGTTATCTTCTTGTTATTAAGATTAACATTAATCTCGTTTTGAAATTTCCCTCCATTATGATGATGATGGTAATCTTAACAACTCCTTAGCAACTTCTTCGACTCTCCTATGTTTCTCCATCATTTGAACCTTCAACTCGTCGTTTATCGACGCTTTTTCGCTAATCAAATCGACGTCGTGTTCTCTCTCGTCGCTGCGCCATCACGTGTGCTCACCGGACAGAACCTCACCGACTTCTCTCGAACTTTCCGGTGGACGACGGCTTTGCTCAGGCACGACCGCGATACGACGACGCTGTTGAAGGCGTCGATGTTGTGTAACTCGTGGCGTTGGATTTGGACATTTGCGATAACGACGACGATGAAGATAATGGCGAAGACGCCGAAATCTTCGGCTTTTTTGGAGTCGTTGAGTTGAACAATGAGTTGAGAAACGTCGCGAATTTTCCGCCAGGAGAAATCGGCTGTTTAACTTTCTTCAAATCGCCGTAAAGCTTCAATGCTCGCTTTTGAAGGTTTCTTCTTTCTGATGATTACGATCCTTGTTGCTGCTGTTGCTTTTCTTCTTGTTTTTCGTCGTAACATCGTCGGAAGAACTTTTCCGGTGATATTCCTGCTCAATTACCGCCGTTTAAATCGGTTT
>SNQN01000369.1:95194-105289 GCA_008642245.1 Bassia scoparia | reverse complement strand
AAAAGTGTTTATTTTACTACTGCCACATATATAATAAACATCTTTCTAACAAGCAAGCCACTATATATTTTTAGAAATAACACCCGAATAGATAAATAAATAAACAGTGTTTTGATTACGAAGAAACTCTAATTCTACTATACCTTTAATAGAAGGTCGTCATAAATTAAAATAAACCTTAATTGACCAAAGATTAAGTACTCGTACCATTTAAGCTTACTTTTAAACGTAAACTATGTTTTTTTTAATAGTATTGTTTTTTTTTTTCCATCTCATCAATTTCAAAATCACTAAATGTTACTCATATATGTTCAATACTTGACCCATACATTGTCATATATGTCTGCTGCAATATTTTGAAACAAAAATTATAGTATTGACATCTCTTCAATCATTTATTTATAAATGAAATCTCGAAATTGAATCGTTTTGTCTTCAAGTTTACTTTTTAAATCCAACACACATCACTAAATTTGTATCAGAGCCATCAATTCGTCACTTAATATCTTAAACAAGAATCTAAAATTCATTTAAATTAAATAAGGAGTAAGTACTCTGATCGTGTTCATTATAAGATATTATTTCTTCAAAAAGAAGATAGATAAACAAGAATGAAACATAAAATCATAGCTCCAATATATTTATTACCCCCATGAAGGCATCAACAAAACAAGACCCACATGTAGGAAATTCTATGCAACCTAGAACAAGCAATGAAACAAAAAAAGAATCCATGAAAAACATCAAATTAAAAAATTTGGATATTGGATTACTAGTAATCACAAAAACATAGTATAATAACAAGAAACGTTTTAATAACTATCTCATCATAATATTAAATTAATGACCATAATATTTTTTTGAGGGGTGAATAATCACCCTATTACAAAATAAAACCCTTAGCAATAGCTCTATTAGTATGAACATGAGTAGTTTCATACACAGGCAATTCTTCACAATACCTTTGATCACCCCCAATCTCTAGCAAATTATCTAGCTCAAAAGATCTGAACTACAACAACTAGCATCATCATCATCTTCATCTTCGTCTTCGTCTTCGAAACTCGAAATCATATTATTATTGTTGTTAATCTTCTTGTTATTAAGATTAACATTAATCTCGTTTTGAAATTTCCCTCCATTATGATGATGATGGTAATCTTAAGCAACTCCTTAGCAACTTCTTCGACTCTCCTATGTTTCTCCATCATTTGAACCTTCAACTCGTCGTTTATCGACGCTTTTTCGCTAATCAAATCGACGTTGTGTTCTCTCTCGTCGCTGTACGCCATCACCGGTGTCTCACCGACAGAACCTCACCGACCTTCTCTCGAACTTTCCGGTGGACGACGGCGTTTTGCTCAGCACGACGCGAGTACGACGACGCTGTTGAAGGCGTCGATGTTGTGTAACTCGTGGCGTTGGATTTGGACATTTGCGATAACGACACGATGAAGATAATGGCGAAGACGCCGAAATCTTCGGCTTTTTTGGAGTCGTTGAGTTGAACAATGAGTTGAGAAACGTCGCGAATTTTCCGCCAGGAGAAATCGGCTGTTTAACTTTCTTCAAATCGCCGTAAAGCTTCAATGCTCGCTTTTGAAGGTTTCCTTCTTTCTGATGATTACGATCCTTGTTGCTGCTGTTGCTTTTCTTCTTGTTTTTTGTCGTAACATCGTCGGAAGAACTTTTCCGGTGATATTCCTGCTCAATTACCGCCGTTTTAATCGGTTTCAGCGTCGGATTCCTCGATTTCCACGATCCGTGTTGCGAATCAGAGTCAGAGTAAGAAATCCAAAAGTTCCAGAGCTAGCAGAATCCGACGAACTTGTAGAAGACGAAGATTGAGCTTAGCGACGGAACTAACCGTCGAATTCATAGAATTACGACGGTGGTAGACCTTCTGGTTTTTATTGATGTTGTTCTCAATCATCCATGATCCAACAATAGCGATTAACCCGAAAACTTCTCGTCGCTTTTTTCTCGCTCAACGAAACTATTTTTGGCATAACAGTTGTTCTTGTTATACCTAAACTTCTTGTACCCATTCACAGTCGCGCTGTCCTATGATGCGACGAATTATCTCTCTCCGAATCGTCGTCGAAAGAGCGATAAATCTCTTCGAGAAGCGACGACGAGAATGAGGGATAATTATAATGGAACTCAGCGTCGGATTCCTCGATTTCCACGATCCGTGTTGCGAATCAGAGTCAGAGTAAGAAAATCCAAAAGTTCCAGAGCTAGCAGAATCCGACGAACTTGTAGAAGACGAAGAATTGAGCTTAGCGACGGAACTAACCGTCGAATTCATAGAATTACGACGGTGGTAGACCTTCTGGTTTTTATTGATGTTGTTCTCAATCATCCARTGATCCAACACATAGCGATTAACCCGAAACTTCTCGTCGCTTTTTTCTCGCTCAACGAAACTATTTTTGGCATAACAGTTGTTCTTGTTATACCTAAACTTCTTGTACCCATTCACAGTCGCGCTGTCGCTATGATGCGACGAATTATCTCTCTCCGAATCGTCGTCGAAAGAGCGATAAATCTCTTCGAGAAGCGACGACGAGAATGAGGGATAATTATAATGGAACTGATCAGATCTTCTTCTGCTGTTGCTCATTTTTGTTGTTGTTGTTGTTTGGTTTCGTTTCAGGAAA
The DNA here is from genome assembly GCA_008642245.1 of Bassia scoparia. NCBI lineage: Eukaryota > Viridiplantae > Streptophyta > Magnoliopsida > Caryophyllales > Amaranthaceae > Bassia > Bassia scoparia. The sequence continues at coordinate 102,626 of SNQN01000369.1, read as the reverse complement.
TACAAGAAATATATATATATATTTATATATATATATATATACACAAGTCTGATGATGAAATAAAACAGGGGAATGGAAATAGCAATTGATTGTGTTGGGGGAATGAAAAGTACTGTTTGGTTTAGGGTGTACAAGGAATGATGATTGAAGAAGTGGTAATTGTAGATGAGAAAGCGTTGTGTGTTGGTGTTTGAGGACAGTAGTAATGAAAGCCTAAATCCACGCCAGAGAAGGAGACAATTTTAGAGGGAAAGTGTGAGTGAGTGAGAAGTGAGTAAGAGAGAGAGGGAGAGGAGAGAGAGAAAATGGTTGGGAATATGGGAAGTGTGTGTATGAACAAACCAAGCCGACTCTTATAAAGGCTGTATGGCCACGTATTTACGCCCTTACAACCTCCTCGACTACTATACATCAACATAACGACTAATATATAAGTTTGGTGGGCTACTCCTTATCATATTACCGATCGGTTTTATGATTGGAACCCCCACCGGACTTCTATACCGTCAGAGCTTCCCTTGGCTTACAAGGCCCGTGGCTAGGCCCTACAAGGTTTATCGCTTATTATATATCCATTAAAGTTTCTTGAGTTTAAAATATATATGTTGTTTACGTGCATAATTTTTTTTATTATTATTATATTTTGTAAACAACCTCTTCTCTAATCAAATGACGAAACCATATTTTTAAAGAAACCCTCGTTATCTATAAATGGCTCCAAAATTAGCGAAGATATATGCACAAGAATTAGAAGCTCTAATAAAAGACATGAAATAAAATTAGAAATTTGCCCAAACCCCATTGACAATAATGGACTATGACACAACTTTATTACTATCTAAAATCCAAAAATAACATGCTATATTTATGAATGAAGGTTTATATCACAAAGATACAATATGAAAATAATAAGAAAAAAATGTGATGCCCCCAAAATTAGACTATGTAAGAACATGCTTAGCTGGAAGGAGGGAAGACAAGTAGGGAAGAATGGGATAGAAATATGATTAATTGGGTTTCCTATTCACTTCTCAATTGCGGTTCACATGATATGACAACATTTTTCTCACCTTTTTTCCTCAATGTAATTAAAAGATCACATTAACATAGATTTCATCTTTTATGTGGYGAATAGGGTAAAATTTTGATTTTGCATTGTTCCTAAAGGAAAATGACGGATTAACTCCAAAGGTTACCAATCTCCTTAGACACAATAAAATAAACTATTATTATACGCTCAAAAAATTAGAGATAAATTATATATATATTATTTTAATGTATTATTAACTACTACGTAATAAAAAATTCAATATCAAGAGGATTATTAACTCTCGGAGTCACTGAATCACTTCGGGTTCTAGAAACTAAATTGAAAGATTATGCTTTGCTGTAATGGTTTCTAATGCAGGACACAAAATGTAATGCTAGATGTAACAGTTTTTTTTTTTTGGGGGGGGGTTAATTTTGATTAATGATTATTATTGGAAACATTTATTCGTTGGACTTTGCTTTTTTTTCATCAATTTATGTGCAATCTCTTCTATAGATTATACAGCAAATGATACTGCAAGTAGTAAGATTTAGTGACAAATTTCTTACTTAGTGAAAATACTTAGCTGAAAAGGGCTTAGTCCTACTACTTTACGTTCAATGCTTTGTAAAAAATTGAAAGTAAAAAGAGGAAGACAAAGATAAGATAAAATCTTAATTCAAAGCACAAAAGTTTCATTTCCTTAACCTTCGTATACTCCTACTCTGTACCTTTGGTTCTTTGTTCACTTGTATTGCCAGAAAACACATATATTATGCCTCGGAAACTGCGAGGGTGTTTGGTATAGAAAAATTTGAATAGGGAATGAGATCCGTTTACATTTGAAATTGTTTGTATGGGTGTTAATTAAGTAGCAATTATCATTTCGAGGGGAACATAATCTCTCCAGTGAAAAAATTATATTTTGTTCTCATCAATTGAATTTTGGCTAAATAAACTTTTTCCCTGAATTGAACTGTAAAATTAGCTGGAATTTTTGTAATTTGAAATACTAAGTATAAGCAAATTTACACCACCATGTATCTTCTTAGTTTTATGATTTTGCCACTTTGTATAGATAATTGTGATTAGACTAGCTAGATAATAGAGTTTGGGAACATTTTTATAATTTTCAGCACAAGTGAGAAATTGTATCCATGCATTAAACTTTTATATATTTGCTCTTGAAAAAAGAGTTGTAAGTTGTAACAACTAATAACAATGTTCATTCCTTTCAACAAAAAAAAAAAAAAAACTCAATAAACAATGTTCATGGATTGAGAAGGTTTTAGCTCTGTATTACTTTCTCAGTCTATTTTACTTGCACCATATCATTTTCACGATAGAAATATTAGAATACAACTTGATAATTAGCAACACAAATAAGTACTCCCCGCTCTCATTCTAGAAAACTAGCGTATTTGTGCACGCTATGCGTGCATGCGAGTTAATTTATTAATATGATAAATATTAAAAGATTTATTGTTATCTGTATCAATATATTAGAGATGACATTTAAAAAAGAATTATTGTTAAAAGTACCAAACTAATGAGCTATTTTAACACATTCATCACAAATATGAAATGACCTTTTGAAAAGTTAAGACAAATTTTCTTCCGTACAAGATCTAAGCACGTTTATATAAAAAAAAAAAAAAAATCCATCCATGAGACACCAATAACTTTTTTGATGATGCTAAAAAAAAACTACAATATTAAAAAATGAACATAATCAATTAATATAATTAACGAATGAAATGAAAAATTAGTATTGAATACTGAACCACTATTTAAAATTTGTTGAAAATTTAAATGGAATGGTTTGACTGGAGGGGTAGAGTTGTCATATGTAAAAAATCGTAAACGTTGTCCGAATTGAATATAATTTATGAAGTTGTTATTTTTCACAAACTACACTTATAATGTAGATAGCACTCGAACTAAATCATCATACATTAAGAGTCTTATGATCTCTTCTATATGCATCGTACATCTACTAAAAGAGAAAATTTTAACCTTAACAATAACAAAAAGAAAATTGTGTATTTGAGTGTTTCAGTTGATGGGGATGAGAAACCATGTCTATATGTGCAAAATTATTTAAATTAAGAGATCCATTGTTATAATTAGTGTCCAAATTCATTAGTATATAATATCTACTCCGTTATTAATGTCCAATTTTTTAAAACTATATCATGATTAGTAGTTCCAAATTCGTGTATAAAGTTATTTAATTTAATAATGTCTAGATTCATTTCATTTTTTAGTTGATTGATTGATATATAATTGGAAATTTATTTAAATTTTGCATATTTTAGGAAATAATGTTAAATTCATCATTGAAAAAAGCAATTAATTTCTGAGTTATGATGAGAAATTGATGGCTCATTGTGTCAAATATTCTTTATATAGATTTACTATTTATTGACTCTAGAGAGTTGTGTGATTTTTTTTTAAAAACAAAAAACTATATGTGAATATGCTAATAAAGGTGTACATCGAAAATATAATTAAATAGGAATCGACCACCATTCCTCCCCCTCATCCCTTAAATATCTATAGAGTTATAAATAATAGATATTAGTAAACTACCACTTTTGACGAATTTCACATAATTTCATCTCATCATTTCACTACTTTATACTCGAACTTTGAAAATTTAATAATTTTTAATTCCCAAGTATAATATGGTGCAAATACTAAACGTGGGCGAAAATAGTACAAAATAGATGTACGTGTTATCCGCAGGCGCAGTCTAAACCCGGCCGCTCGCATCGACAACATTGAAAATGGCGTTGCACTCATATCGTATGACATCTCCCTCAATTCCTCGCCTTCAGTTTTTAGGTGTAGACAAACCGCAGAAATAACGAAAGTGCAAGGAATAGAGTAAACATCGCATAATATTTCCACTTCCCAACCAGAGAAGGACGTAACACTTACAATCCAACTTACTTGCTTTCTCCCGAAACTCCAAGCAAACTTGGAGTGCTCGTTACCACACCTTATAATTCCTCTTCTCCAACTCCAATTCATATTCTCTAGTCTCCACAAATTGACAGTATCTCTCCATTAGTACAATACCTCTTGAATAAAATGATAAGTAAAAAAATACATGATCCAGACAGTTAGACGTATAAGATACTATAAAATTCGCCACACGAAGAGAATTTTTCTGGCTAGAAAGACTACTTGAGAAACGATCGGCGGATAAAACCTCTAAAAATCTACCGCCTCTACAACATAAACCATCTACTACAATTACATACAACGCCATTAAAAACGGTCGAGCTTCCATCAGCGTAATACCTCCCACCCGAAGAGAGTACGAAACTAAGGTTGTAACAAATTAAAAATACTTCATGAAGGGGTAAAAGTCTGATTGAATCGATGAGGTTGTGTCTAAAAGTAAGATTCGAGTTTATCAATATTTAAGCTAATAACCTAGATGAAGCAACCAATTTGCAAATCAAAGCAATCCTACACATATATTACATGCTCTATGTAAAGGCTCGTTCTACAAAGAACCATTACTTGTACTAAAAGACGCGATAAAAAAAAGTACTTGATGACTTCTAACATACATTAGACCATTAGTCATCCAAAATTGAGGTGTATCTTCTCATCTTTCACACGAGAAACGTCATTACTAGCTTTTCTAGTACCGGCATAATTAGACGTGGTACGAATATTAGCTTAACATAAACTTATCTTAGCTCATTAGCCTTTTCCACAAGCTAAGAAAAGAAAAGGAGATTAATTAAGATAATGACTAAACAAATATTCCGTCTCTTTTTTTATTTAGTTGTTCCACTTCACTTTTTACACTTGTCAATAAACGGCTTAACTTATATTTTTAAAAGTACAAAACGAAATGAATTTTGTTAGGAACAGGGGAGAGACAAAGAGGAGAGAATAGCCCACTTACAAAGCCTCTAAGTGAGGTTAATTTCATCCTAAAAATCATATGACAATAGGAGGAGGAGTCCACTTATGTTATAAATTATAGCTTATTAACTCATTCGATCTTTCGATGTGAGACTATACAATTCACACTTGCTTACTTAACAATCTCCCCCTCAAGCTAGTGTGAGTCCGAACACTCCCCCTTGAGCGGAAGCAACTTGAACAATACACCTAATCCTCAGAGCACTCCTAGCGAGAAGCCTAGCTATAAGAACTGGGGTGTCTCATGAACCTCTGAGGAGATCGCCTACATACTAAACGGTTCTTGGCTCACAACCCAAATTCAACGGCGTCTATCAAATGGTGCGATAAGCTAAGCCCAATCGAACCATGGGCTCTGATACCCCTTGTCAGGAACGGGGGAGAGACAAGGAGGAAATAATAGCCCACTTACAAAGTCCAAGTGAAGTTCCATCCAAAAATCATATATGGAAATAGGAGAAGTAACCCACTTAGATTATAAACTAGAGCTTACTAACTCATTTTTTCGATGTGGGACTACAACTCACACTTGCTTACTTAACAAATTTAATAACTAAGAACTCACGTATCGATCAATAATAGTTATTAATGGTTAAGCTGATGAATAGTACGATACGTATTAATGTCAAATCGAAACAATTAATTTAAAAAAAAAAAAACTTGGATCGAAGGGTGTAATAATAATAATAAGTGTTGTCCAAAATATAAGAACAATAAATAGTAAAAACCCACTTTAATTAGTTGGAGATCCTTTGTGTGCGCATGTGCATGTTAAAAAGCTAATAAGGGAATGAAGGAAGAATTTGTGTTGTTGTTGTGGTGGGCTACTCTTAATATGCATTTTAATGATTGCACTCGTGGCTCATTAAGCTTTTTTAGTGACAAAATGAACCAAAAAAGATAAGATCCCTTGTAGTTTTAGCTTACTTACAACAATTTTTTTTTAAAAAATAAATAAATTAAAAAGTGAGATTTGATTTTTCATTTTTGATTGATTGATTTAGGCAAAAGATTAGTAGAACAAATCATAAAGGGGGACTACAACGGACCAATATATACAAACGGCACAATATTATTGAGTTTTAGTACCGATTTGTTTAACCAATTATATTTTATTTTTATTAAGGTTTTTCAATGTTTATTCCTTCCTCTTCCCTTCCTCCCTTCTTAAATTCACGTCTATTCTGTGTTTTATATAAATCATACACCTGTATCACTTATTTTTTTCATTTTTAACTATATATTTGTGTTTAATTGTTGTTTCTAAATTTATAAAATATTTATATGCTACACAATATATCACAATCTCTTTTGCATATCTTTGAGGAAGGCTAAGATGATGCCTTCTTCACTTCCCCTTCTCTTAGAATCTATTTGTGTGTACCCAAGTATGTCAATACAAAGCTAGTTTATCCACTATAGTATGCGATACTATATAGTGTAAAAGTAGGACCATGTGTAAAAAAGCTACAACGAGTATAAAAACTTGTTAAAAATAACCTGATCGTGATCAGCCGCACCTTTACAATAAACCATTAAAATTATTGATTAACAATCGCACACGTATACATATATGTATCTTGACCTTGACGGTGCTTAGCTCGGCTAAAAACTTGATTACAAAAAGAACAATTAACTGTAAGCAAAAGTCTACCATTACACAAAACCTTATGATTATAGGCTTGCGTCTGTATTCGATGCTGCTACTGTGCCACCATGCACAACTCTGTAATATAGACTACCTAATTGTCCCAATACTAAGTTACACTACTCCTTCTACATTAAGAAGTAAAGGAAAAATCCAGACTTGCGCAAATTAACGAAAATGATTAAACACACCCTTAAAGCTTTATTGTTAAGTTTCGTCTTACATGCAATATAATTCATAACTATATTGAAACAATATCTACTTATTAGTTCCTCACTTAGGACCTAACAAGCTGATTAAGGAAAATATGTGAACAAATCAAAGTATACACACATGTCCCTAAGATAAAATATAATCGAGTACACTTTTCAAACCTTTACCTATTCACGCACACAAACAAAAGATTAAAGAATACTAATGTATCCTAGTAGATTCAACTTCCATTACACACATTTGCTAAATTAAACGACTAACCCCAAAATAACCAAGACCATATGACAACTAGTTGATAGTTCACCCTATATGCCTCAATAAAAAGCTAAGCTACTAGCACCTAGCAGCACACTAGTATATGATCTGTAATTTCATTAGCTAGGTTAACTTTCCACTTTCAAGCACGATCTACTAACTAGCCAATCATGCATGCCATATAGTATATTTATATGGCAGATAGAGCATCGATGCATTAGAATGATCACTCTTTATGACAACGTCCACCAACCATGTCACTCTAAACACATTCACATCACAAGCACTGGCACAGTCTGACAGACAACCTCTACAGTTATAGCACCCTTATCGAGATC